>JAPYYS010000391.1:0-294772 GCA_030522525.1 Campopleginae sp. 14b
TTTTTTTTTTTTTTTTTTTTTTTTTTTTTTTTTTTTTTTTTTTTTTATTTTTTTTTTTTTTTTTTTTTTTTTTTTTTTTTTTTTTTTTTTTTTCTCTTTTTATTTTTTTTTTTTTTTTTTTTTTTTTTTTTTTTTTTTTTTTTTTTTTTTTTCTTGCATTTTGACGTTCCCTGAATATTTACACGCTGAACAAAAAAAGTAAAGTCGATATGAGCAGGAAAATAATGACGATGTTGAAATGCAATGAAAACTCATAATTTTTTCAAGCACGTTCAATATTTTCCGAAAATATTTATCATAAAAAGTGGGCCAGACTTTTCTACCATTCTAAAACTGAATATATTATAAAAGAATACAAAAAGTCGATTCGTTATCAAAATAATGATTGAAAAATAAATTTTTTCGTTTTTTTTTTTTTTCCGACGATGCAAACTCCAGTATCGTAAGTAATGCGCTGGGAAAACGATTTATTCATATGTACCAAATGTCAAGTTGGATAAAGCGACATAAATGTTTACGAATCATTTATTCGAGCCTCTCGATTGTCTGAAATAAAAATTTGTTGATAGTTAATAAATGAATAATTTGATGATGAAATGTAACCATGCTTGATAGCAAATGAATTTGATAACCATAAACATCTACTGAGCTGAGGGAAATAAAAGCGATCGAACAAATCATTATATTCAAGGAAATGCTATGCCTATGAAATTTGATGCTGGTAGCAAAGATATTTTTTGAACATTAAGAAATTTCGTAAGAGTTAATGAATGTTTGGGTAAAACCAACTAAATATATATTTCTTTATTATAAATAAAGTGTTCTCTCAGTGTGGCTATTTTTTTTATTAGGAAACTCCTTTTTGTACGATTCTTTATTGTTCAGCCTTGAAGTACACCGTTCTCATAATATTACCGATAAAATAACATATACTCCGTGACGACGCCGGTAATTCCTTATTTGCTCACCCTTTCTTTTGCCACGAGTAACCATTGAGATATACATATATGGCGAATAAATTATTGTACCTCTGCAGTACACAGTGAAGCGGCAATCTGTATACGTGCGACTATATACGCAGTCTCCTTGTATGTTTTCTGGCTCTATCATCGCGTTATTTCGATTCACGTGTGGCGCTCGTGCCATATACATATCCTGGCAAGTTGGCGTGACCCGCTATCACTTTCCACCCTTCGTCTTCTCAATCACTCTTCCCTTCTGCCTCTTTCTCTTTGTCCTTATTCTCGACCGATGTTTCTTGCTATACGAAATACCGTGACACGCCAAAATCGTCCCAAACGAATTATTAACCGCTTCAACGATTAAGTAATTCTCGTTCAGCTTCTTACGAGAGTCCGAACCTCGAGGGCTTCCTCGAAGTTATCTCCATTTATTTACAACACCATTTATTTTATCTTCATCTCATTCCGCGAATCATTGATCCGCGATTTTCATTAAATATTATTATTCACACAGATTTGTGCAAAAAAACATTGAAGAAATGATTTTTTTATCCTTTAATTTCGTTCTTTCCAACTTTGCTCGAATTTTTATTTTATGATTTTTTTTTTTTTTCGTACCACAAGGCCACAGCTGCGATGGCTAATTATTTAGCGCGCGGATCAACTCGGTTCATGAATGATTTATTCATATGACTGAATTCACTTTTTTGCCTCTCTCAATTTATGAACATTTTTGAGCTCCGGTGAGTACGAATTCACTCTTTGGCCTGTGGTTACTGGCGCTCGTTGAGGCCAAGGGTCGTAGAGCTTTTGCTCCGCACGGGAATGAGTGAGAAGAAAAAAGACACAGATAGTGCGAGCAAGGCAGGGTGAAAAATCGTCAAGGGGATGAAACGCGCGAGATTTCGGACTAGAGGGTTTTTGTCGGCCACGCCCTGGTCATAAGGAGAGGGGAGATTATAATGTTTTGCCGCGCCATCCTTTCGCACGCTTCTCGAGAGGCTTTTTCAGTTCCTCTGTGTACAATAAGCCCCACTTTCATTAGAGAGGGCGTTTTTTTTTTGCTCCCGCAAATTGATGAAAAAAAATTTACAATTTTCGTGAAATTTCCAACTTTATAGAAAAAAAAATAGAGAAATTTCCTCAATTTAACATGAAAGTTTGCCGGGATTTGAATTTTTTTTTTTTTTTTTTTTTTTTTTTTTTTTTTTTTTTTTTTTTTTTTTTTTTTTTTTTTTTTTTTTTTTTTTTTTTTTGGGCGGCAGATAATTAAAGATACAACGCCTCCGTTGGTTTCTGGCTTCACGGAAAACATAGCCGGGATGGTAAGGGTGAAATGGTGGATAAAACGGGTCGACGACAGCCCTGGTGCGGATGTGCTCGATGTTGGAGAGGATTGAACATCATTTCACAACCTGCTGGCTTTGTGTATATGAGTACCAAGCATCTTCCCTTTCTCATCTTTATTTCGCTCCTCCGCGGTTCCTTGCTCTTCTGTACGGCGAGGCGTGAGCGGTAAATTGGCTTACGCCTGCTGCTGAATCTCGCATCCCTTGTAACAGACCCGAACCAACTCCGCACTATAAATGCACGATAAAAAGCTTTCTGGATACTAAATTAATGAAAAATTTAAAAAAACATGCTCATTGTTTGCTCAGTTTAAATTTATGATGCTGAAGTTTGCGACGTTTGAATGCAACGAAAAATAATAATTTTTATCAATAATTTGTCTAATTTTCGACACGATCGACATTTTTCGAACCAATTTATTTTTCTTGGGCGAAAAAACGAAAAAAATCGATCGTCTTATAATCGCAATTTAATTCTAAAGATAAATAATTGACTTTGACGAAGAAAAAAATAAAATTCGTTGCTTTTCAATGATGCAAACTTCAACATCGTTAAAATTTAACGTAATCCAACATTTTCAACATTTTTATAATGCAGCACCAACGCGTTTGGGTCTGCCATAAAAATAAAAGGAATTTCGTTAAAAAAAAAAAAAAAAAGATCAAATTAAGAAAAAAATTTCATTAAAGTTGCTCATCCTTGCTTCCTGCCGTCTCTGGCTTTTCTCATATATTGCTAAAACACCATGTGCTTGACGAAAAAAAGCTCCGAGTTAGTTTTGATGTGCAGACCGGAACGAACCGAGATTTTGGATCGAACCTTACCGATTGGTTCGCTCACCCGGACATATGGGTGGTTGTGCTTATGGTCCCAACGACCCTGTCCGTCTAGTTATTGCAGCACACCGACCCACGCACACTGTATCTGTGAGGGAAATAAAATTCCCTTCTCCTGTTGTTTCCGTTTAAACGGCTGCCCATCGTTCTACCGTTACAACTTTTCGAGACTGATAAAATAAACTTTCGTCAAGTAGTTAAATTAATAAATTTATTTATTTCTCTCAATAATTTCGATTTTTTGGGACTTTGAAAAATCATTTTTTTTCTGTCCGCTGTTTCCTAAAAGGGTTGAAAAGAAAAAAGCAGCTCCGTTCGTTATCTTATACCGCCCGAGGAGAGGAAAAGCCTCAAGAGACTCGCCCCTTGAACTTTTTCTCTCGGTTGGTCGTCGAGAAATTTGGTGTGACGCGCTTCAAGATTGGAAAAGCAGTCGATGATACGGAGGGTCGTTTCCTCGAGATAACTTCCAGGACGTACTCACGTGGTCAGGCAGGCTATCGATTAGCCATTTTTCGATCGATCTGTCTTCTTTGTGTCTTGGCAGATTTATCTCTGGATTGACTCCGTATCTTGAGTCCATTACGTGGGCTATAGAGCAGCAGAATAAGGCTTTGTGAAAAATGTATATTTTCTGCTGGAATTTATGAGGACGTTGAGAATGACAAATTTTTCTTTTTCTATTCCGCGATAATTCAACGTTTTTTTTCACATTTTTTCAACCGCTACGAAACATTCTTTTCGACCGCACACGTTGCGCCGAATTGTCACAATCACGTCGACCTACTTTTCATTCGCGCTAGGGATCTCCCTGCGAATAATATTTAGTCATTCGTTGGCTGCATCTGCCATGCACCCTAATCCTCAAGGATTTTATCTCCAATATTTTCTACAACCGGTCGTCATCCTCCTTAATGTACAATCTTAGTCTTACACGAACCTCCTGTTCGTCATCGTTATCATTCGTGATAAGTCGAGTTTCGGTTCGTAAGAACTCTAGACAACCATTCCTCCTGCCACTTTGTCGTACTCACAGGGAGTAAAAAAATCTACGCATAGATTTGAGAATACGATTGTTTGCATAGTCACGAGAGACGAAAGAGGAGAAAGAAGAATAAGGGAAGAAGGAACGAAGCCAATCACCGCAGCCTCTGGAATTCGTCGTCTTGGGAGATAAGGCAAACTCCTTTTTCGCACGATTTCTTTAAATTTCCGGATCTCCTCCCAAACCCTCTCTCTCCTCTTTCTATCGTTATTCTCGTTGCCCTCTCCCTTGCTCTCTTCTATTCACACACTCGAATGTTATCGTAACTTTGGCTCTTTTCTTTAATCTCTAGACACGATACTCTCTCGCGATAAGCCTCCTTAATCGAAGATTAATATTACCGGCTCTACTTCATAGAGAATCTAGGTATATAATACTCTGCTCGTATCACCAGACACCGCGTCACGCATCGAGATTAAGGGTCGGATGTCTCTTATGAACGAGCTAGTCTCTCACTACCCCTCGTCGTCAGCTCCTACGTATGGATGAATATACACTTTCCATATAATGGGCACTCTCTTCCACACAATCATTTCTCTCTGGCTCGTTTTCCTGCTGCTATTGTATCTGTCGGAATGGGGCGATCTATAAAACGAAATTGTATCCTGCAACACCAAATTAATAACACGAGTCTCATCGCCTGTCACTTTCAATCTAATTTTATTTATTTTATAGATCGTAAACAGATTTTCGTATTATCGAGATAACTCAACGAATTGGGAAATAATGAGGAGTGGAAATTCTAAGCTCCATGTCATGTGACATTTTTTTTTCTTCACCTTTTGGGAGAAAAGTTGATAAGCACACGAAAAATTGAGAAGTTAGTCGACCGATAATGCGGCGATAAAAGTTAGTGAATTGATCTTGAAACTTTTGCTCTTTACAGAACAAACTTCGACACTTTTTTTTAGGGTTGTGTTTTTTTTTTCAGTGATGGACAGCAAGACTTTATAGCATTTTGTTGATGTATCGAGTAGGAATACCAGGCTCTTCCGGTCTCGTGTTTTACATATTTTCTTCGTGCTTATGTGTGCAAACATTTATACTTTAGATATACAAGAAGAATAAAAACTTTTCTTCTTTACTCCATAGCTCCGTCCTACTTTTTCCTTTGCCCTTTTTCTCTCTCGACCTTTTCTGATTTCATTGTTATTTTACATTTATTTTTTCCTCTCCTGCACCCGCACTCGCCATTTTTTTCGGCTTCTTATCCACATGCTTCGGGCTCTCCTCTACCCCGTAAGAGTTGAGAATCGATACGACAACGTGCCTCAGGAGGAAGAGGGAATTTCTGCAACTTTACTTGATGTTTCTCTCCCTCTCTCTCCCGCTCACTTATTCTCTTTTACACGCACACACTGAAATATACACATTTGGTAGGAAGGCCGTTCGAAGAAAACGAAAGAAGAGAGTCGGGGGTCTTGGAGCTTCTAGAATTCAGGGGTTTCCGGATATTTATGTGACAGCAGCTGTAACGGTGGAAGCGAGAGCACTACCAACCCGCACCCCTCCACTATATAACACCCCGTGCGCCCACCCAAACGCCCTCCATTCCCTTACAGCCCAAAAAGCTCAATTCTCCCGGTCCTCTCTCTCTCTCTCTCTCTCTCTCTCTCTCTCTGTGCGGCTCACGAATCTCCGATCCTGACGCGAATCCTCCTCCTAGACCTTCCTACAAAGTACCGGTGTCTCGTATTTCGGTATTAAAAAGCGAAAGTACGAATGCAATTGCGTTTTCCTTTCTCGAAAAACAACCTTGTCGTGTGTGAGTCGGTGACACGATGATTTTGAAGTTTGCATCGGTGGAATGCAACGAATTTCATGAATTTTTTCTGCAAATAGACCGAAAAATAAAATTTCAGTGTCGGTATATGAAAATTTCAACAATTTAAAGATTCAGCCTTAAATAAATATTCAGGCGATTCTAGAAACATAAAAAAATGGTGAATGGTCCAAAGATTTTTCGTTGGACTCCAACGATGCAAACTTCAACGTGACGGTGACGCAAGTGAAAATTAAAACAACAAAACTGACTTTATTGCCATGGAAATTGTAAATATTGCATTGCAAAGTTCGTTTATATTCGTTGAAATTCGATCGAGACTGAATCGACAATTAATCGAATAATTTTTTCTTCATTAATGAAATTTGGTCGAATTTTATTTCATTGTTTGATTTATTTTTGAACTGAATCGCTAGTTGCCGGAACGTAATTCACACCGCTCTGTCGTGATTGATGAGAAAACAATTGGCGAATCAACCTGCCGCATTGGCTATAGAAGAAACGAGCAAGACATTGATTCATGATGGTACAAATTGTCGATAATTAGCCAAACATTAATACCAATGAGACTTTTATTTAAGAGTCTCCGTAGTTATCGCGTTAAATCCTTTGGCATGAGCTATACTTAGACCCTTACAGGGTTAATCCTCTCGAAGCGATGGAAGTTGTTCGAAAAGGGCCTTGGAATTGTTGAGGCTTCGGGGAGAAGAGGTAAGGCATGGGAATAGGGAGGAAAATGTGAGCATAGCGTCGGTATTAGGCGTTCCACAACTTTCTTAATTGGGCGGCTGTAATGAGACGAACGCGCGTGAGATTCGGGGCTTGAGAAAGCTCCGGCTGCGACTTCGACATCAGTTCGGCAAGGTGTACACACACTTTGCTTGCCTTCGGGCTCACCGTTACAACAACATTGCTCCCTCGTGCCCCTTACACTTGCCTCGTTTAATCATACTTGATCTTAACTAAATATATATATAGTTAATTTAATTTAACTACGAACCTTGAGCCTCTGCAAATCTTGCCAATGGAAAATTCTTTTCGTACGTGTACGAAAAATATATTGTCGTTCGCGATGAGCCTCAAGCTTGCATCGACGCAATATGCCACGAAATGTTAAAATTACGAATCATTTTTTGTTTTTCTTCATTTCGTGGCATTGCCTTCATGCAAACTTCAAGCTCATTTTTGTCGTCGTCAAGTTTCCGTAATATTTAAATGCAAAAGGGCACATTTGAGCGTTTGTTTTTCCACACATTCGATACCCACATTATCCTTGGAATAGACAATTCAGTTGTTTAACTATTGTTGGATCTTAAAAAATGGTCTGATCCCCATAAAAGTGCTGGATTTCGAGTGATAAGGCTGACCCGTATTATCTCGAGTTTCCAACTCGCGCCGGGCTTTTCGAAGCTATGAGATATATTCGAGATTCCCTTGTAGTTTCTTGGAGGGCTCACGAGCCTCCCTTCGAATGGTAATTTTGGCCCCGTGAAAGCCAAAGAGAGGAACGAAGACTCGGAGGGATAGCAAGAGGAAAAGAGCCAGGCACGCAATTCGTGCGTGCACGGGCTGCTGTATTCGGAGGGTCGATGTGTAAACTTCCACCTTTACCTCTTTCTATCTCTTTCTCTCCCTTTCCCTCTCTTTCCACTTGGTGCTTCCCTTATTTTTATTTTTCTCCTTTCTCCGACGCATCTTCAACATTCAACTCCTTGCTCTTTTTATTCTTTACTTGCCACAAAACCGCGCACATGCGTCGACTCTTTTTCCTTACAAAGCAAATGCTCGCGAATTTCGACGACGTGAAAAGTTTCGTTAACAATTTACTGAGCTAAGGATTACCGCTCTTAACTTCGAGACTTATTCAATTTTACTTTATTTTTAATCAAAAACCCACGATTTTACCAAAATATAAGCAAAAAGTCAAACAAAACTTTTTCCGGGTTTGCCATCTGCTATTTTTTCAACGGTCATTCAATTTTTTGCCATTTCTCACGAAATTATTATTTTTACGTTCAGCCTCATAATTTTTAGTTGCGCAACACTTTCAGTTGCAGTTTTTCTCACAAATAAACTCAATATTTCTTCGATTGTCACTTTTTTCGTAAATTCATATGCGAATAAGAGAACGCGGGACAGAAAAAAATTGCGGCTAGTTGAACAAAATCGTCGGGCGCACTGTTGGCCAACGCGGACTCAATTTACACGTTGCGCATTTATTTCTTTCGCTGACACTACAAATGAAGACATACGAACCGATTTGTTATTTTTTTCGCTCGATCGAATTTCGGGGATCGCGGGCGTTAAATCGTCAACGTTTTCGCGAAGGCGAAAACTGAGTCTCACACCAGAAATAACGCAACGGGTAGCAATGAGATCGCACACGATTCAATAAACAAGTTTCCGTTCCAACTCTTTACCACCTCGTGACACAAAAATATTGTTTCCGGTCTTTAGTTTTCTTAAATTTTAGTCCGTCGCGATTTATGCCAATTAATCGGTAATTGACTGTTTCAAAAGATGCAACTTTATGGAAAATCAATTAATTTTTTATCATTTCATCGGAATTGCAATATTTTTGTGAATTTTGTTCTTTTTTTCTCCCATATTTGGAACAAAATTCTCTGCCGCGAAGGTAAAGCGCGCGAATTTTTATCGATTCAGGCTTGAATGTTCCATGCATGCAACAAGGAAATACGTCACACGTCCAGTTTAGAGTGAACCTGCTCGTATATCGAGAGTTATCGAAACTGCTGCCACGGAATTGCGTCGACCAATTATTCATTAACAAAACTTCGACACGTCATCGTTCTTTCTGGAAACAAACTTCTTTTCGGATTCACGCTTTTACACACTCGAACAAAGTCAATCCCTTGCCCCGTATATATTAAACAAGAAAATTCGTTGAGACAACAACGTTTTTGGCAAATTCTCCGATTACGAATGATCCTGTGCGTGTGCGTGTGCGTGTGCCAAAAACAGGTCCATTGTCCAAACGAATTGTATGAGCAGGTTGCACTTTTAGTGATTGAAATTTTTTATAACCCTTCACTTCAGAGCTATAGCCTTCATTTGCTTCCACCATTGTCTCCTGTTCTGTGGCTCAAAATTTATCACCCTGAGAATACAGTTTATTGGTATAATAAAGAAATATATTTAGTTGGTTATTTTACTAAAACATTCATTAACTGTTACAAAATTTGTTAATGGTGAATAAATATTTTTGTTATCACGATTAAATTTCATAGGCATAGCATTTCCTTGAAGATAATGATTTTTTCAATCGCTTTTATTTGCCTTAACTCAGTAAATGTTTATGGTCATAATGAAATTCATTTGCTATCAAGAAAGGTTATGTTTTATCAAATGATTCATTCATTTGTTAAATAAATGATTTATCAACTGTTTAAAAACATTTATTTCGACGTATCCAACTTAACATTTGTTAGCAGTTAAAAGATGCTGGTACATGGAAATAAATCGTTGTGCAAATTTACATCGCGCCGATATAATAAGAAAAACTTATGCAGTGCACGTCGACGCGATGGGAATGGCAAGGAACAACTGGTGCTATTGATATAACATTTATAATTAATTGATTTACAGGATAATTTTCTATTTTTGTGAAAGGAAAATAATTTTTTTGCATGCTTGACTTACATTTCTTTGATTTCTTTCAATAAATTGTTTCTCGTACAGATTTTTTCTTCCACACGACCATGTCGGGGTATTTGTAGAGGAGAAATACCATTCGATACGTAAATTGATGAGTTTTGGCACACGTGCAATGCGTATATGTGTCTACGTGTTTACGGAAAAGACTTTTGTACGCGTAAAGGGCTTATCCATTGAAAATAAGTATGAAAAACCTGTTTTTTTTTTGCATCGTGACAATAAGCTGGGGAGATTTCACCGACCGGTACGATGGGCGAGTGGGAAAATGGTCGGTATTAGTCGGACGCCCATACAGTTGTATCTCGCATTCCACACTGTACGTTTTAGACTCTGAAATATTGTTTGGTTATTCTTCCCCTTTGAGCATTAACACGATTTCTCAACTCCTCTCACTCTCTCGCTCTCTTCTCGAACAATAAATTGAACGAAAAACTTAATCACACTGTGCCAAGTTTTACTCGTTGTTGGAGCGAGATATGAATTTCGTCACTAAACGCCATCGGTTAAAGTTTGAAGCTCTTTAATTTAGCTGCTTGACAGCTTGCATGTGTCTAGCAAAGGACTCGCGTGCGTACGATTGGTTGATTCTCTTACGACGCTGTACTACCTTTGAATGTCCGTTTAAGCTGCTCGTTTTTGTTTCTGAAGTTTGCAACGTTGAGATTCAACGAAAAATTCTTTTTCGTCTTAATTTATGGAATTTTGAAAATTGCCCTCATTTTTCGTGTCCATTTTTTATTTGGCTCCCAAGAGACGATCGTTTTATTGTTCAGACTAATTATTGGAATTTGATTACGAGCTTTGTTCGTGTACGAGAAAAAAAACAAATTTTCGTCGCATTCCAACGATGCAAACACCACCATGATGTTTTTGTTCATGTCTGCTTTTCTCTAACGTTCCCTACCGTGTCGTAGAGATTTTTTGGAAAAATAACAACAACAACTACGAGACTCAGAATTGTCGGAGATTTACCAAGAAGACTACAATTTTTTGTTTTAATTTACTTGTTTCCTGACTCCATTCGGAAGCGGAAGAGGAAGAAAGGGAATGATGATATTGAAATTTGGTTTCTTTCGTATTTCGAGGCAGTTTTCTCTTTTATTTTCGAGCACTTTGTTTCGTTGATCGTAAATATATTATCGAACTGATGGGCGATTGGTCGGAGGGGTTGCCGCCATGGTTAGGAGGTAACCTGTGGCGGTTCGTCGTGCAAAAAATGGTCTGCATGCGAGGCCCTCGACAGAGGACTCCTTGTCGTGGTACGACGACGAATTCAACCGAGGAGGGAGCTTGATCGGAGAGTCAAAGAGAGAGATGAAAAATAGGGGCTTGGGTTGGGACGTGCGTGATGTTATGTGACGTTGAGGCTGAGAGAACGCGAAGAAAATGGAAATGGAGACTATTTCGTGGCACTCGTTGATCGTCCAGCTCGGAAATCCTTCTGCTTTTTACCATTATTCATTCTTTTGCCTACTTCTCCAAGAATTGAACGCGATAAAATTCTGTCGGTGCATGCTAACGAGATTTCACTCATATCAACACGCCATACACGCTTTTTCACGTTTTCTTTTTATTCTCCCATTTTTTTTTTTTTTCGCGCCTCTGAAATATGATTCGTGCGCGACAGGCTTTTCAGAACATTTCACGTCGCGTACTCGACGTGCCTCCGGTGTAAGCATTTCATTGTCGTTAACCCATTTGCATTTACATGAAATGTTGGAAAAAATTGGACGATTGAAAAATTGACAGTTCCAAGAAAATCATTCCGTGGTCTGTTGTACAAAATTTATTATCATGTTGGCAATTTGATGGGAATTTCACTCGAATTTCCATTATGTTCTCTTAAGGAGTTAAGATCGATCGATTATATTCAGTCCGGACTAATTCGCATAATATAGTCCGGAAAATTGTTGTCTCAAAAGAATTTTCTGTGTCTGTGAGTCTGGGATTGTGAAAAAACGCTTATCATCCATCCCATAATGTAGTTTTTCGTTGGACCTCAACGTCGCGAACTTCATTGTCTTGATTTTAAATCTTAGTGACATAAGAAAATAAATGTTTTTACATAAGAAGACAATTAATGTTCGTAGTCGTCGAAAACTGGAATTGCGACGAGTTTTTTTTATCTCGAGGCTGTTTTAGAACTTGTAAATAACATGCAACCAAAGTGAGACTCCTTTTTAAAAGGTGTGGAAAATATGCGTAATTGGACGAAGGCCTTTTTTGTGCAGGTAGTTGGTCGAGGAAGAAGTTAGCCAGGAGCCAACTCGCGCGTAAGCTTGCTAATACAATTTTCTTGGTGTCGACGGAGCGCAGCAGGGTAAAGATAAAAGCGCGAACAGTGGCCGAAGCATGAGTTAGGGTATAAAGAAAATACGACGTGTCGTCGCGCGGCTGGTTGATGTGCCGCGAGCGCGAGAAAATGACGCCAAGGTCTCGGCTCGCGAAGTCGATGAGAAAACGAGGGAAAAAAGGGAAAAAAAGAGTCTTTTCAAAGGACATCCGGACGTACATGTATAGCGGGGAACGGATGAACGAAAGGGAAAGGCCGCTGAAAGTGAGAACGTTGAGTTTCATCCCCTTCAAAGTTTAAAGTCAACTCTCGCTTTTCCGAGCCCTGCTCCCTTTTCCTCTTCGTCCTCTTCTCCATCGAGATTCTCCTCTCACTCTCCTCGAATCCCTTTCTCCGCGCTCATATTACCCTCTCGCTTTATTCCACCAGCTTGCTCGACCATCCCTCCCTACTAGTCGCCCTCCTCCTCCTCCTCCCCATCATCCCCTACCACCTGGAGTCAAGGTAATGCCTCGGTGCAATAAACGCTCGGCCGGGAGCTTTGCTCGCTACGCACGCTTTTCCCTCGACAAAACTTTGCCTGTTTCTCTCCGTTCTCCGTCGGCCAAGCGCGCATGATCTAACGGCCACGTGGGAAAATCCACCGGAGCCCTACCTAAACGGGGCATTAGAGGTCTACGCGCGTTTATACATCCCCTCAAGCCTTCAGACGCAACTTCGAAATGCTTTTCCTCTCCATTCGCGTTCCATCTTCTCCTCCTCTTTCTTATTCTTTTTCACCTCTGACGCCCGTTACCGTTGCCTCCTCTTTACGTCCATTGCGTATTTTTCCCCATATTGCCTCAATCCTCGATTCACCATTATTCACTTTTCTTTTATCTTTCACTTTTTTCGCATTAACTTTACGAGCTCGCTATTTTCCGGCCAATACTTACGAAATGTTTATACGAAAACCAAATTTCATTCCGAAAGATGGTATTTTTTCTCCAATACCCCTCCACTCTCTTCGATTTTTCGTTTTATCTTACGAATCTCAATATTTTTTCGACTTTAGAATTTATTTTACGTGAATCATTTAAATTAAATTATTCGCTCAATTCTCGCAATGTTCTCGATGAACATGCAGGTCTTTTATGTGTAGCAAATACGAATATAAATAAATGATGTTGAAGTTTGCAACGTTGGAATGGAACGAAATTGCTCAGGTGAGCCCATAATTATTCGATCTAGAAAATAAATTCTCTCTGGTGATCCAAAAACTCAATCGACACGAAAAATTGCCATGATTTTCAAAATTCAATAAATAACTAATAGTAAAAATATTTTTCGTTGAGTCTCAATGTTAGAAACTTCGGAATCATAGACATAAATGATTGCGTATTGGAAGGCGAAAAAAAAATCCCATAGAAATAAGAAAGAAATGTTGATGGAATTTCCATTAAGGAATTTTGATCTTTTTTTTATTCGATTTAATTTTTTTCTTGAAAAGCCCAAGTATTTGTCGTTTTTACATTTATACGAATAGCCATAGCGAAAAAAAAAGAAACCTTCGTTCAGTGAGCTTTTCCATTTCCCGTCACAGGTACATGCTCGCGTTTCGAGGGGCGCGCGCCTCATAGCTCTTGACAATACTTTTACCAGGGGGTTTCGAATTAATGGCAAATCCATAGTGGGGCTTGAGGCACCACGTCGAGACCATGTTGCTATATATACATGTGTGTTTGTGTGTATCTATATATTTATATATTCGGCCTGGATCCTCTCAAGTTCAAGCCCAGTTTGTGCGTTCCACTGGTGACTGTCGTACATAAGCGCCTGGGATCACATCGTGGCAGATATTTGAACCCCGTCACATGCAACTGTGCTCTGTAACTCAGTGGGAAAGTTGCCAACTCGAAATCGTTTTATCGCCCGCTCCGAGATTCGTCCAACACGGAAAATACTCTTATCCACTGAAATTTTCATCCCTCCTGCTCGGTCGGTAAATATTTTCGACACAAAACGTAAACCTCTCGCCCGACAACACTAGACGTTGAAGTTTGCATCGTTGGAATCCAACGAAATTCGTTTTTTTCTTCGCCAAAGTTCGCCAAAGTTTCTTCGAATATATATCGGCTTGGAAAATTTGAATCAATCAAAAAATTCAATAAAAAGCGGCAAACAATATTTACCAGTCAATCGATATATTGAACTCCTGGACGATGGTCGATGTAAACAAAAATGTAAACGGAAGACTTTTGTCAATGTTTCGAATTTTGCATCGTAAGAGAAAAATTTGATGCATCAAAAAAGGTCGTTCGTTCAGAAAAATGGAAAATACGTTTGACCAACGTTTATCTACCAAAGAGCGAATTTTCCACGAAACTTTCGGGGGAAGGATGCTTCGGTTACGATTACTCGATATGCACATATATCGGAATAAATAACCCCGATCAATTTCTCTCCATCACCCCCCCCCCGAGCATCATCTCAGCCGGGAAGATATTATTAACGGGATTTCGTCGAAATTGCATATGTTGCGCGAGAAGAAAAATATAAGAACGAAATGAAGCGTACGAGCGGTTGCGACGAGTGTTTCGCCCAGAGAGGGGCTTGTTCAGACCAGGAAATGTTAGTATGATGCTTTATACAATATTTCGTGTAAAGGGAAGGTCGCGTGGGGTGGGGTTTGTTGATCGGTGTTGGCTCGTAGGGGCTTGCTGTAATAACCCTAGTACAGTCGGGGGTGGACCCTGGCCTCGATGCGCAGAGGGGTGGGGGTGGGGTACCCCCTTTACCAGACTTAATCTTCCTACGGTACGTCGAGCGGGTAACCTATAACGGGATACGCCGGATTATAAGTTGTAATCTCTTTGCTTCCTCTCTCTTTCCCCCTCTCTCTCTCTCTCTCTCTCTCTCTCTCTCTCTCTCTCTCTCTCTTGCTGTCTATTCGTTAGGACACGTTTACACGCTCTCACGTATACGCAGATATTTAAACGCTTGTGTGCGTCAATTATTATCTGCAATGTTGTGAGGCTCGAAAGTGAAAAGTGGATTATTGGAAATATTGGCGCCTGCGGTTTGTTCGCTAACCGGTGGTCAAAAATTCTAAACATAGCAGCATAGTGAATAATCTCTCGTCGTACTTGAATTTTCAACAAACGTACGTTTAGGATGGGCGAAACTGAAGTTGGAAACTTTGGGGTCCAGAGAAAAAAAAAAACAAAAAAAAAAAACCCTTTTTCTGATAATTATTTGGTGAATTGAAAAAACCATGGCAATTTTCGTACCGATTTTCTCTTTGGAGCCTAAACAAAATATTGTTCCATTTTCCGGGTTAAATATTGCATAAGAATCTTGAAATTTGTCTGAGAAAAAAGGGAATTCCGTTGGATTCCAATGTTGCAAACTTCGCCATGGTTTTTTGTGGGCTTCCAAAAGCTTCTGCCGGGCTAGCGATGTATTAGAAAATAAATGGTAACGTTTTTACCCGAGTGACAAATAAAAATGGCTGGTTTGAAAATAATAGTTAGTTTGTTACTTGAATTTCAGCGATGCGTTGAATTCTTCATGTTCATGTTACATTCCGCCTGCCGTTACTTTTACGCATTCGTCTTTTACTACTGGCAGCAGCAGCAGCAGCAGCGAGGGGGTCTTGGCAAACTGCAGGGTGGAGAAATGCTTCATTTGTCCCCAGAGTACGACTAATATTTTCGTCACTCCTGTCTCCTGTTTTTGCCGCCTCGCTTCTGGTCATAAAATAATTCAACTATAACAAAGAAACAAAAAACAAAATAGCATTTGTCCAAAGAAGCAACAGAAATTACTCGGTCGAATAAATCGTGATGGGTCGCGTCTGTTTCCGTTTAAATATAAATCGCGCTAGCACATGCTCTTTCCAATTGAATTAACGCGCCAATGGACCTTTTGCCATTTCGATTACGTCCCGTTTTATTTACTTTTATAATTAGATGAAGGGAAAGGGTGGATTTTTGATGCGACCGTACCGACCACCAAATTGGTGTCAAAATATTATCAAACAAAAACAAGACACGTGCGCATACCGATCAAAGCTCCCGGTTATGTTGCCCCTCTAGCAAATATATAGAGTGGGCAATGTGGTCGTTGCATGTGTACACTAAAAAATTGATCGCGGCCCACAAACATTTCGTGAAGAAACGTGTGTGTAACGCGTCCTATTTGGTGTTGAGTTTGCTCGTATATGAAGATACGACGTATATATGAAACGTACACAATAAAGCTGCTGGTTTAACCGGCTCGAATGTGGCACACACCCTTCGACTCTCTCCCGGAATATTCGCCTCTATTGCTGGGGTTGAAAATGTCCTGTGGTGGCTGATGAAGGGTAGATGAAGGGTGTATGCCTTTGCACAGCGTCTAAGCGATGAGATTTTATCCCAAATGGTATTCATGAGCCGGGCCTACTCTTCTCTATCGCGCATTGCACTCTCACACATTTAAAAGCCAACCAAGCGAATTAATGTAAAGGCTTACACGTACGATCCACGAATTGTGCATGGGAGAGAGCGCCCGATCAAGCCAGAAAGAGATGAGTGACACGAGATAAAGCAGCACCATTCCCCGAGACGTTTCTATTATTACCGAAGATCGCACGTCGGCAATCGCCGCCGGCTTTAGGCGATTGCTTTTTCGCTCATCTCTCATCGTTACATTTCGTACGATGGGCCAACTTTTTTACTTTTTTTTTTCAGACACTATTAAATGAGCTTGAAAAATGTGAATAGGATTTTGGCTCAATGGTTTTTGTTCAATTCAACATCGAAACATCGAAATAAGCACTGACAAAACAATTTATTTATATGAGTCTGAAGTTTGCATAGACGCAATTCCACGAAATGAAGAAGAAATTGTTTTTTTTTAAATGATTTGTCACTCTTTTATTTTACGAATTTATTCGTGAGGTCAAAAAAAGGCTAGAGGCAAATGAAGAAAAAAAATATTCGAAAAATAAGTGACGAATCAATGTTTTCTTTTGTTTTTCATTTCGTGGCATTGCCTCCATGCAAACTCCAGCCTTATTTATTTATAATAAATAGATATATATATATATATATAGTTTCCACTGTTACTCAAAATTTGGTAATGGTCAAAAAATATCTTTGTTATGACGATGAAATTTCATAAGCATTTCCTTGAAAATAATGATTTGTTCGATTTATCTTTTATTTTCCTCAACTGAGTAAATGTTTATGGTCATCAAATTCATTTTCTATTGACCGGGACCGCGAGAGGCTCAAATAAATGATTCATTAACTGTTGGAAAACATTTATTTCGACGTATCCAACTTTACATTACAACTTTACAGAGGAGAGGAACAGATTTTTCATATCGCAATTAATCCCAAGTTGTTTATGCGACTGCGAGGCGCCGCTGTTTGGTCAAGTAAATAAAAATAAATGGTGATACCGAAATTTGACAGGATGAAAATAAATCAAATATTTCGTTTCATCAGCGGAGGCGCGCGCGGGCTCTCTCCTGTTTGTTGTGCAAACAATGCTGTAGCGCCGAATATCGTCTCCGAATAAATAGCGAAGGGGAGAGGGACCTCGGTGTGCGATATATACTTTTGGTATAAATTCATACGACCACATTGGCAAGGCAGGCGACCGCCGCACACCACCACCGTACGATCGTCCAGCATCTCGTTTTGTTACGGCATTATTGCCGGTTTGTTGCTCCTTGCAATATGCTGCGAGAGCGCGAGCAAGCGAATAGGAAAAACGAGCTTTACAGAGCGGCGATATATTTGTTGCGTATGATATTAATGCGCCAGTGTGTGTACTCGTGTTTGTCTGCATACCAAGTATATACAGTACACCGACCCCGTAGCCGAATCTAATTAGTTTTTAGCCCCATGGCTATGATAGGGGATGTGAAAATGTGGGCGCAGACCTAGTCCCGGCGCCTAAACTGCCTGGGGTCCCATCACCATTCCGCACAGAGCTGCTTATTCCTCCAAACACTTATACGACGCACTCGCACACTCTCACATGCTTTATTTTCTCATCCTTGTCGTCGATTCTACTGAATCCCGATGCATATCCACCCACCCACACGCACACATACTCACAGATTTACTTTCTCAACGCGTTGTCAATTCTTGCCAAGGGTTCCGATCCACACACTCATACCACCATCTACAAACGCCATCTCATACTCCTGTCTCGAACGTCGACTCTCGAAGGGTGGGTTTGATGTGCCTAGGGGCGGTTTCAGTTTGCTCGAGGCACTCTTGCCAAGTGCACCTATTGTCTGAGTGCAAAAACCCGAAAATACGCTTATCGAATACTCGCCCTTTTTTTTTTTCTCTCTCCACTCCATCTTTGCTTCCTTCCTTTCACGCTCCTCACAGTCTTTACTCGGTTATTCACTTGGTTTCATCGTCTTTCCTTAGCTAACGACATTCTCTTGCTTTTTTTTTTTTTCATTCTTTTTGTTGGTCACAGTTTTACAGTAATTTTTCCACCCGATTATGCTTTTTTTAGCGCTCGTCGAGAGTGCAGGTGTTTGTGTCGGGCTCTCAGCGGAATTTGTGTTGTGTGTTTTTTAAGTTATTGTGATTTGATGTTGTGCGTTGTTTTCCTCATCGACTCGACGCCGAGCATCTAAGGCTCATGATCTGCAGAAAAAATGATTTTTTCGAAAAAAATTTCTTCCCACTCTGCTGCGTCCAATGGACGAATCTTCGAGCTATCGAAATGATGAGCTGGTCGAGTTTTTATTCGATTTTATCGACTTTTATTACTTGGCCTCTTAGTCTCCTCTTTATGGTGGACGATCATGTCGAAAAAACGATCAAGATATATGACCGAGTGTCAACAAAAGTTCCGTTATGACACGGACGTTAAATAGTCCGGCTGGTGGGTTGTAAATACTGGTGACATATCATCGTAGTGGTTAACAAAGAGAAATACGGAATTTGTGATATATCGGAATGTCTTCCAAGCGTCGGAGCTTCCATGTCGATTGGGACTCGCCCAGTACCGAGACCGGGACCGTTAAACGACGTCCCATCTCACTCACCGAGACATTCTCCTCCAAAGGGATTTGCTTCGAGAATGTCGAGTATTACGAGGTTAGAAATTTGGTTGGTGGCTTTGATCTTCATCTCTTGGATTTCTCCGAAGATCCTACGAGTCTCGATCGATCTGAGAGCGTTGAAAAGTCGCTGGGGTCACAAAAAAATGAAGGAACTAGCAAAAAAATTTGTGCGAAGAAAATTGGGTCAAGGGAGAAAAATTTCTGCTGTAACGCCAATAGATCGTCAGCAAGAAATATAGCAGTCAGCCTTTTCGGTTCTTTGAATGAAGATTCCAGCTCGATAAGGAAAGGGCTCGAAATTTCAAAGCCCAAAGGATCGAGACGAAGATCCTTGAACTTGGAATATTTCAAAGGACAGCCTCGAAGTATTTGCCAATCGAAACCACCTGATCCAGTCAAATTACAACCACAAAAGCGAGTCTCGAAACTCGCGGTACGAAAAGATTTTGGTTTGAAACTCAGCAAAGATCCGCTCGCGTGGAAACTTACAAAGTGCAATAAAAATGCCTCGGCATGGAAACAATTGTCTCCCGATGGGAATGGAACTTTAGCTAAATCGCCGGGAGCCTCCCAGCGTAAAAGTGCAATACCAAAAGCCACATTAACTCGATCTCTCTCATCGAAAAGTCGTGGCCTGGTCAACTCGAGCTCAGAAAGTTCTGGCTTTGGTTCACCTCTCTCGCCGTTATCGCCGCTTCAGAAAGACAACGCGGCTTGTAATGACCTTGAAAATCTTGCCGAGAACTCCGAAGGAACGATTACTAACAGCTCCAGCAAAAGTTCCGGCCTCGGATCACCGGACAGCCTCGATTCTCCACTTTCCCCGGATAGTCAACAATACGCTGCTTTTTATTTGATTCAACAACAGCTCGAGAAACTTCACAATTGTCCTTGCGAACGGAGACAGGCTCAGGTATACGATCTCATGCAATTTACTCATTTCATTGAAACGGACAGACTCGTAACCTCATCAACACGATCCATTTGTCCATCCAACAAAAAATTCTTATTTTTATTGTTAATTTATTTAATTTTCAAAATCATCCAAATTTTTCGGGCTAATCGACTTTTTGGGTTGCGAAAATCAATCGTTTTATTCAACGTTACGTTGTATAAACAAACCTCTTTATTAAACTCAAGAAATCTTGGTCGTTCCACCAAAAAGAAATTGTAGGCGACTAAAAATATTTCTTTAACCTTGATTTACGAACGTATGTGACGCCAAAGTTTGAAACTTTGATCATTTGTTGAATTTTCAAAATTATCAACATTTTTTGATCCGATATAGTTATCGGGTCTCGATGACCGACCGTTTCACGATCGTAACTAAATTCTGCATTCGAATGATGAGCTTAGCCAAGGCAAACAAATAATTCTGTTGCATTCCAACGATGCGAATGTCCCGAAAAAATAGTTAAAATTCATTTGAGCAGCCGCTAACGATCAATACGAAAAAATTCTTTTTATTGGAAAAGATCCCGGCGTCGAAATGTCGAAATGAAACGGCTCTCGTAAAGAAGAAAAAAAATTGTTCTCGCGTCCCGCGCGCGTTTTCTCATTCCGATAATACCACGAGCAGCCGGTGGAATATGAATGTATCAAGCTTTACGAAGCGTATGTAGTTTCGGGATAACCCATACTCGCCGGTTCTACTCGGCTGATCGTGCCGCGAGAGATTGGACTGTCTAGCTACGATTCTAGGATCATAAATCTTCTGAGTCACATTCTCTAGGGGTAGGGCTGGCTGCTAGCAATGCCCCATGGGTGAACACACGAGTTGGGGTCCACGTGGTGCGAAGGAATTACGATCGTGGCATCACTCCCCCGCCCTACGAATGATGCAAGCTTGAGCTGTTTTAGCTCTCGTAACGCAGCGCGCATTTCTATATGTACACTGTGTATAACCGCACGCGCGCAGACTCTCATCGCGAAAGCCTCCATTCACGCGGCAAAAAGCGAGCCGGAGACTGCCGGCGAAATCTCTATGCCGCCTCTATATGTTTTTATACTGGAGCCCTGCGCTCACGCTCCACGAGGAGCTTTCTTACTTTCCCGCCACTGGAGAAAGAGTTCTCCCTCTTGCGATATGTGATCGAGGGAGCTCCGCGGCATTCCGAGGCTTTGCCGCTCGATGGCGACACGAGCTTTTTCTTCTTTTTTCCGTTCCTCATTATTACTTTTTACACCATAAACTCTTTCAAGCGGACATCGTCCTGTTGACTTTTCGGAATTTTTTTTTTTTTTCCTACGCACATTCGAGGCAATACATTTTTTTTTTATTGTCGAATAAAAAATAAATAAATTGATACGAAAGGAAAAAATTCCTTCGGCTCATGGCGGCATTTTTTTTTTTCCTCAATATTGGAGAGAAATAGGACGCTTTCGCATGGGTACCCATAAATAATATGTGGTGGCATGCGGTAATTTGATGAAACCTCGCGATACATCAAACGGCCAATATCCCTGATAGAATCTTTCTTCCCCACATATGGGCGGCTTCGAGAAAACTATATTCTCTGCTGCTCTCACCATCGAACCGACCACCTTGCGCATCCTCGTTTTTGTCGGCTTTTCCCAAAGTTATTCCTTCCTGTAGCCATTGCCATACTTTGATTTAACGGTGTCGCTTTCCCATTGTTTACTTTCCGCTGTATTTCGGCCAGGCTATTAGTTTCTTCGCTGTACATTTTCGCAAGAGCTCGATTTTTCAATCTCTCGGACATTTCGTACTCGTTTTTTATGCAGATTTTTGTTGTTTTTATTGCTGACTCAACTCGTAGCTTTCCATTTTGTCGATTATTTTTAAAAGCCTCTTTATCGCGTGTACAAAAACTCGAACCCGCGGGGACTAAAGAGCGCCTGGTGCTTGTGCAACCACTCGGAAAAAGCATAACAACTTTGATCGGCTTATAAAAATAGAGATAAGATCTGCTTGGAGTAAAAATCGGTGGTGCAGTTCGACTGTCGAAAATATAGCATGACGACAGGGTCAGAGAGACTCGGTGGAAGAATCGGGGTGGAAGTTTTCATCCCCTTGTCAAAAAAAAAAAAAAAAAAAAAAACGAGGGGGAGCAATTCACGGACGAAAAAAAGACTGAAAGCCGTAATAACGATATTCGAAAATCTGTGAAACAAACAAAATCTAAAAAGTTTGCTGCTTCAATTTTTCGCGAAACACATTTTTCAGGGCAAATATTGCGTTTTTTCGAAATATTCAATCCAATCTATTTAAAAATCCCCCATATCAATTCTATCAACGTATTGGAAATGCCTATCGGGACTTTCACTTTTTCACTCAACCGTGAAAAAAAAAAAAAAAAAAAAACTCCGCGTCAACGTTATTGTAGCCCGCGGCGGCAGGATTTCCCGTATCGGGATTACGCGGAAATACGAGGTTTCGAGACCCCAAAGAGAAAAGCGAAATAAAACGCATTTTTCTTCGATAAATGCGCTGCTGAGGAGGCTCCGAAAATGATGGAAATTGGGAGAAGGCCTCACTTTCATGTGGAAAAAATCATTCGCAATAATCCCGAAACCAGTGACATGGCAATAACGCCTCCTATAAGCCTCCCCTCGAAACTTTCCGCTACTACATCCGTGACTCTTTGCACAAAGTCGATATAACTGAGGCGTTTCACCCTGCCACCGGTCCCTTTCTCCTCCTTCTCAATATTTTTCATACCAACGACAAACTCTCATCATTGACGTTCGACAAATTTTAGAGATGGCATCGATGTCTTGGGGCATTGTTGTTGTTCGTACGTTAACGACAAGGGTAATCCATGATAATTTTCGATTATTAATTGCTTTTTCGAGTGACGATCCAATTACAAATATTTAGCCTTAATTAATCTGTAATAGAGTTATTATAAAATGTTTTCTTAATCTCCTGTCATATCCATTTTCCGTATAGCACGTTTGGTGTCACGAAGCTTCAAATATTTAGTCCCCGTTGTGGCTTTGATGCCACGAGGGGATGTTGGGAAGGAAACCCATAAGAGCGGGCTCCCATTATTATATTGAATTCGTAGAAAGGACTTTAGTGGTGTACAAGGTGGAAGATGAGGCTGCTTGAGGTTTCGGCTCAGGACTTTGAAGGGAGAAATTGAAAGGGCAATGGTTTGAGATGGCAAAACGATATTAAAGGAGATTGACAAAATATGCTTGAAGGACACACAGCGTTGAGGATGATGAGAGGTCTCCGCGCGAGCTCTCAGTTTTGGAATAAAGATTTTTTAATTGCTGTACGCGAGAAGGACCTTCGATTCGATTAACTCACCTTCCTTATTCTTCTCATTCCGTAGTTTTTTGTGTTTCACGTAATTTCCAAACTCGAAACAACGACGCTGAATGCTCCAGTGGCTTTGAGTAAAGCTTCCCCCTCCCCTCTATTCTTACTTTTCCATTTTCTCACTTATACACGTAATACGTATTCACCCTTCGTTGCATATAAAACTCGACGACTCTAAGACGAGAAGAAAGACTCTCGAGGACTCGAGGAGCTCGTCACTTCCTCAAGTGTTGAATTCATTGGCCTATCGAGTAGCTGCGTAGACTTATAAGAGGGGTTGCTTTCCCCCTCAGCTTCTTTAAGCAACTCAGAAACGTATACTCACGAATATAGCAAAAACGTTATTTTTCTTTTTTTGTTCCCTTGTAAAACAATTCCCTTTTGCATTTGGAACGAATCATCCCACCTTTCGATTGAAATGAGTGTTGCGGAATTAAGTATTTCATCTGATTCACCGTTTCAGGTGCTTTTCAACGGATGAGTTGCCAAGGATTGCAACGGTGTCCGCGCGAATGCTTTTTAGTCGACTATACCTCGGGATTCCCTACTCCCCGCTTGTTCGTGCCCACGCGATTAAGTTGCATCAGTATATACCCAGAGAAATGTGACTCACTGTTTGGTCGCAGGGACTTTTGTCGCATCGGGTCATAGAACTTTCAGCCACTTTTTCGCAGAGCCATATAATTTACAGGCAATTATTAGCCGCGTCTGTATATTATTTTTCTTTGCCCGCTGTCGATTCTCCTCTTGGCCAGCGATTGGCCCACGTAAACCTGTTTGATTCTAGACACTGCCCTAGTCAACACACCCGACAATCACAATCATAATTGATTAACGATAATAATAAGACGTTGCCCGAGAAGGAGAGATTGAGCAAAATAACTCAAGGATGAAAAATGAGAGTGGGAGAATATGACGTGGCAATAAACGTCAAGGAGCTGTGGTTATCTCACTCGAGAACGAAGGAGAAGATAATTACAATAATTTGGCGAGAGAAAAAAAAGAGAAATTTGTGGCACGATCATAGAGCAGCGGTAGGCATACGAGGCAAGTGTCGAGATTAATTCATAGCCGGGGCGACTACTTTTCCTCGTCGTTTTTGTACTTTTTTATGCACGTTGGCTCTTGATCGGTTAGCCAATAATTGGGCCGATGTACTTTTTGAATCCCCTGCTCCGAGTATCAGCTCAGTAGCGAACTAACTACCCTTGGGAGCAACGGGGGGGGGGGGGCTAAAAAGCTCGCTGCGGAACGGGCGGCGAATCATTGCCAGCTCGATTACTCCCAACACTTTAAACTCTCGTGGCTTTATTCTAAACGTAAAAGCAATACCTTGCTATAAATGCGAAAAACCTATACATGTATACTTTTCATACTTCCTACTAGATTTCGTTGTATAGTCGCTGGTGGAATAAATTGGGATGTGCGGAGCAGGGCGAAAGAGTCAACGCGGCTCGGTATATAGAAAGCAATGTCGAGCTCGTCATCCGAATAATTGTGCCCCTGACATTGAAGCCCAATGCCAAAAGAACGCCAGCTTGTTTAGCATGCATCCAAAATCTTCCGGGGCGACGAACATTCCCCATAAATATGCAGATTTCGCCCGCGGTGATGCTTCTGGTAGTCTCTTCTGTCATGATCTCTTCATACGCGCTCTGTACCACATCATTACTATGACAGCTCGTACGAACCCCTTGTCTTTTTTCCATTCATCCCCACAACCTATAATTTCGATTTTTTCTTGGTTTTACGTTTCAAACGAACATCCGAGTACCCAATAACTCCCCCACCCGAAAACTACTTGCTCTTTCTAGCCTTTCAACTCACAAATCCCATCATTTTGTCGAGAAAAAATATATTTTATGGTGAATAAGCCTCGAACCGCCTCCTCAAAGTAGGACAAACACTCGAATCATCGATCATTCGTAGGATCGTTATGGCCGAGTTATATCGAAGGCGTATATTCAGCGAATAATAATTTTATCAGTACATATAATGTAGCACGATAATGATCCTCGTGGCGAAACAAGGCCAACAAAAGATATTCGAATGGGGATAAGGGAGGGAAGAATGGTGTACATGCTTCTCGTTATAGAAAAGACCACCCAGTTTCGCTGTAATGTCCCACTGAATTCTCTATTATCAGCGACATAGGAAAATGTGTTGTTCTCTCTGCTCTCACAATATACACATATATTTGCGTCTATGTCGGTCAACAAAAGGTTGCAGCCTGAACAATCGTCTCCATACAGAGTCATGTCTGATACGCCCTTTTCGTTACCTCAAAGTCGATATGTACCGAGTGAGAAGAATAGCATAGTATGTTGAATATGCGTACCGCCCGCGCACAAATGCGTTTATAATATTCACCCCGTGTATACAGAGAGGGTGGCGAAAGGTCGGTATATGGTTGAGGAGAAATCGGAGCGGGCAGAAGAGGCGAGGAGTCGCGCGGGGGCCAAACCTTTTTCTCTTCGTTTCTCTCCCTCTCTCTCTCATTGCATTCCCGTCTTTCCGCGCACCACTGTGCCCCTGCTTTTCTTTCCTTTTCTTTTATTCGCGTGATGGAACGAAATAAGCACGAGGGGGTGTCAAAGCTGTGCCGCTTTTTGAGAATTGATAAAAAAAAAATAATACCATGATTGAGGACACGTCGGCGGAAATACTGCTCTGTGATTCCATTCAACGATAAAAACAAAAATTAACGACTTTTTTTAAGTGCTCGCGTGTGCAATCTTCAGATTAATTATCACAATAGTTATCAGATTTTTTTGTTTTTTTTTCCATCAAATTGATGGCTCGAGCCGTTTATCTACTATTTCTCAAACATCGTTAATCTTGCTATTTGAAAGGATTCAAGTTTTCTATTGTCGGGCTTGTGTGGGCTTGCTCACCGCCGTATACAAACGATTGTGTGCATCGCAATTTCCTACGCCTGTTTATCGGCTGAAATAAAAAAAAAAAAAAAAGCTACGTACAATAGGCATGGAGAAATGCTCGGAAGTCTCCAATCAATTGGAACGTATGCTTTCACAAGATTTCACTCAACGCGTAAATAAAGAACTTTTTTTAACAAAATGCAGCTGAAAAATTTACATTCATTTACTATCAAGAAAGGTGACGTTTTATCAAATGATTCATTTATTAACTATTAACGAATATTTATTCCAGACAATCGCGAGAGGCTCAAATAAATAATTCATTAACTGTTAAAAAACATTTATTTCCGCGAACAGTGCAAGATCGAGAAGGAACAATAAATAATATTTACCGAAAGACGCAACTTTTGAAATAAATTTTTTATTCCTATCGTGAAAATTTTGGATTTTCAATATCTGAAAAACAAAATGTACGAAAATTATACTCATCGATACGTGGGATGGACTTACACATATTTATCATGGATTTACTGCACAACTGCGTATAGAATGGTTGGATTGGTGTTGAAAGGAAAAGCGATTGGAATGCGCGCGCGTCAATTTTAGGACGAACTGATATGGCGCGAGCTCGCCTCTACCGGTTAGTTCCGTGGAGAGCGGCGCTCATCGTGCTTCTTCGGAAATACGCATTCAGTCACGTCGAGGACCCTTGCAAGAGGGTTGCGTTTTCATCCTGATCTTCCTCCGTGCGCTCGTCGCTCTTTCCGTCTTATCCGCGAATACTATTGAAAACTTAAACTTCCGCGAATCTTACAATGAACCTCTAATTTTCTATGGTCTCATTATTTTTGATAATTGCAATACTAATTAGATAAACGGTAATGACTTATCAATAATTAGATTTACTATTTGAATTAGACTCGACGAATAATTGCGAATAAATAACAAAGATATAAATAATTTTGTACGAATGAATATTTTTCTAACGATCTAATTAATCGGATAAATTATCAACTGGATAGTTATAGTTCGTAAAGATTGAGAGTGTGAAAAATAATAGTGGAAAAGTTTTGATAAAATGAATAAAAATCGTGACAAGTGGGGAGGATTAAGGATAATTTGAAAAAAATGTGCCCACGATGTCCGGTGCATCGTCGTCGTCGGGACTGAAACAACCGAGTGTTTTCTCGGCAATCAGAAGCACGGGAGCAAAGCCAAAGACGAAGCTCAGTAAATTAAGCTCAATCAGATCTTCGCCGAAAAAGCAACAGCAGATTGCATTTGCCCCGGGATTGATAAACGAGCCGGTATCGTCGTCGAGTCCGGTCACTTTTGGTTTTTCATCGAAAAATTCGGAATCTTCGTCACCAGCAAAATCGTCGAGTTCGTCACCGCGACGACGCTTCCAAATTGACGAATTTTCACGAATCAATAAAAATCGACGCTCGAGTCCTTCGCCCAGAGGGTCACCCAGAAAATTTCAGGATATTCGGGCTTCTTGCGTTCAAACTTACGAGGAAAATATTCGTTTGGACGAGATGGGTTTTGGCTTTGAAAATTCATCGTCCAACGGCATGAACGACGAGACGACAATGTCGTTCCTTGAATTCGAGTCCTTGTATACACTCGAAAAAGAAATGACGGAATCGCGACGTGAAACTATTGCCGAACTTGATGAAAAATGTATTTTCGGCGGATGGTTCGGGACTCGACGAGGCGTTTACACCGAATTACCCGATCCTGCTTGTAGACATTCCGAATTTCTGGACAAAAGTGGTATCAATTATAATCCCGGTGCTTCCAGCCTGATGGAATTAAATTCATCCCCGAGCATCTCCCTTGGAACATCATTGATACCCTCCGAGGGCTTCAGTTTCGCTCCTGGCTGGGCACTCAATGCCGAACATTATTATCAGTGGCAGCAACGTGGAAAATCTACCAAGCAGGTACTTTTCGATCAATTGCTATTTGGCAAAGTGCTTTTCGCTGAAATAATATCAAAACTTATTCCTGAATTAGATACAATCTTTTTTTTTCATTATTCCTATCATTCGCAGTACAAAAATATTCATCGTAATAATGATCAGAGTCATCATTGCAAAAAGCTAGCAGCGCGTTTTATAATTTCGGACAAATTCCCATTCCGTATTATAAAAGCTTCGGTTTGAGAATTGTTTACGAGCCAAAACATTATGATAATTTCAGTACAAACTAATATATTGGCATTGAAAGGATTTCATTCGTTAAACCCATTCCAAGTCCCATATCATGGGCAAACATAAATGCTTCGATATTTCCACATGCTTTTAATTAACCGGGTCTATTTTCATGATTTTCTCCGCATAGGAATGTGCGTAATGAACTGTCAAGAGCAGGCTATCAGGCTATTCATCGTTGAAACATTTTTACGCAGTCACAATTGGTTTTTCCGGCTGGGGTGGTTGTCCTCCCTCTCGAATCTCTAACGGCAGCAGTGAGCACACGGCGATTACCGCTGCCGCTACAGGTTCGCGGTACGTGTGGCTTGGAAAATTCGCTACTTCGAGCTATGGCCCAACATTAATCGAAATACCGGAAGTCGATTTGTCCGGTAAACCTCGGAGAATCGTACCGCGGCCCCTCTATGCAGACCTAGTGCAGCAGGCAGCACAAAATTGCAGTGGATTCGCGCACGAGCCACGCACACAATCCTTTTATTCTCGCGGTGTCTGTCATTTGGGCACCCTCTCGCATTTATATCCTCCGAATTGTTTTCTTTTTCACTTTCTATGCATAGATGCCAGCTCGAACGGACTTTGGGTGGAAGCTTTTTTTCGAAGAACATACTCATTGTTCTTCTCTTTCAAACCCTTTCGTTTTTATTCAGGATTTTACAGTTCTCGATAATGGCTTTGAGCATTGTCGTCACTTTGAAAATATTGAAAAACCTTTTTTTCTTTTTTTTTTTTTTTTTTCTTTCGTCTATTCGAATTCTCTGCGTGAAGATGCTCTTGTGAAAATAAATATTTCTATATCGATTGTTCGAAAGCCTCGTACACGTCGTCATTATTTTCTGCAACCTGAAGAATTTTCGTTCCTTCAGATATGGCAAGAAAAGTGTTTTAGTTTTATCGCGTTTAAATTTTTCAAATAATTTCTTATACTTGGCGGAAAAACGGCATTTTTGGAAATTCAAATGGAAGCAGCTCGATTATTCGTTGCGAATAAAATTCGGTAGATTTATCAATTGCGTTCAGCAGGTAAATGAACTTTTGGGGAATAAAGTTTCGGGACCATCGATCCGAGCTTAATACACACCGTCGTATATCTTGGTTGATGATTATCTGGAATACGATATTTGGTTACGTGGAAATTTGTGTTTCCACAACGTCAAACTCGGGTGAGCTTCCGTCGTGGTGCTTTCTCGACGTGGCTTGTGCTTTACGCCCAAGAAACACAGAGATCCTCGTGAATCCTTGGTCGCAAGTTTCGGAGAGCGAGAGGTTTAAAGGTTCGGGAGTGTTCTTTGCTAGAGATAAAGGGAGACGGAGTAAGAGGAGAAAGACGGAGATGGAGAGTCTATCAAATATGCTGCCCGAGGGTGTGAAGATACTTTGATCGAGACCGGCGGGCGCCCTCAGAATTCTCTCAGCACACTTCTCTCGCGGTCCACACGATGTTTACACTAAGGGACTAAAGTGTACGTACAGGGTTTGCTCTCGCACGGCTATACAGCTGACGGAGAGACTAAAAGTAAAAGCATTCGTATATAGACATTGGCCCTACCAGTAGAAACGCCGTCTTCGCTATAAAGATCGCTGCTTATTACCAGTTTTTTTTTTTATTATTATTATTCTCGTTTCGTCCAATCCGCGTCGATTGCTCGGCCGCATTAATTTACGATATCGTGCGGCAACATTAATAACCGTGATACTTGATCGTTGATGAACGGAATGTTTGTTTCCATCAGGACATGAAATTGAAAATCGTTTCGGTAAAAAAAAAAAAAAGAAGTGTTATCGGAATTTGTAATAATTATTATCGAGCTCGTAGCCTCTCGTACTTTATTCCTGCGAGACTTGCCATCTAATGAGACGTCAAACGATAGATGGTGGTTAAATTCTCTGTTGAGCTTTGGATAACGTAACGGAAACGGGTTGAGTCTTTGAAATTTGCTTCACGACAACGCGAAGATTGGCTGTATGAGACATTAGCTCTTTGAATCTGAAGGATGTTAAGGGAAGCGTGTAGCGCGAGAATGAGTTCCGGGACAAGGGTAGAGACGAGGAAAAGCCTACGGGATGTTGAGGAAAAGAGGCTCACAGGCTCTGGCCAGCAAGAATCGAAACGCTCTTGATCCTCTCGCTCTCTGTTAGCAAAAGCTGGGGCCCATTTGTTTTCCCTCCCTTTTGCGCCCTTGCCACCTCTGAGACGAAGGAAAAGACTCGAGCAGAGGGTAAAACCGCGAAGCTTCGGGCTACGCGGAGGCATCTACGAGCTCGTAACTATTTTCGCGGGGCTGCAAATTGCCAATTGAACGAGTTGCTGATTCAAGTCCGGAGGTAGCAGGCACATGTACGTAAACTCATCGTCAGTTCGCCAGCAAGCCGCAGGGCGACTGACGTGCGCGCAAATTCATCATTTTATATATCTATATATATTCGTCTATTTATGTTGTCGGTAATATTACGGGTGCACGCATCAGACAGTCTATAAAATGTATATCTGATGATTCTACGCTATGTATGTATTTTCGGGGGACGAACCTACCCCAAGGCAAAACGAATATCGCCACACGCAACTTTCCATCTTACAACGCGAATCGTCGAGTCTCCTGGATTCGATAGCAGGCAGTTTATATTAGTCCTGGACAATAGGACTCGGGAACCTTATAAATCACAGATTTTCGTGCAATTAACTTCCCGAATACAGCATTTTACTTTTAACAATAATTTCGTTTTTTTTTTGGGCGTTAGAATTTTTTTGTTTTTTTTTTTTCCTTCGTTAAGATCCGGCTAATGGGCTTTTTCTTTTTCAACTACTCGTGATCCCCGTCATGCCCACACGTCCTATATTCAATTACAGGATAGCCGATCTAGTTTTATCTTCCCTCGTTTGCCTATCTATATATTTTCTTTCTTTTTCTTTTATTCTACGTTTGCCACATGAGTCATCGCGTCCACTTTCGTCTGTCGTTGGTCGAGTGGACGCTTACAATGTGTTCTGTCGCCCCCTGATGCGTTGATAGGTGAGCACATAACGGGACACGGAGAGATGAAAATATCGTGAAATTGCTGAGAAACCGAAGATCTGTTGTTTCAGATGGAAACGGAATGGTTTTTGGAATAATAATACGAAACGTGAAAAATTTGAAAAAAAAAAAAAAAAATGACAACTTGCGTTTGATTACGGAAAAGATGGGATAAAATTTGACAAAAAGTCAGATTTTCTGAGGTTTTTGAAATTATTTTATAAATCCTTTCTCGAACGCGAGTTTTTTTTTTCTTTCAATTCTTTGCTCACGCGTGATCGAAAAAAACGTCACTGGGAATTTGATTCTGGAAGGAATGGTGTGACGATCGAATTGTCTGGGCGGGACTGACGACGAGGGCTTCTCTTTCTTCCCCAAGCCTGTTTCTCACTCTCTCCTCGATATTCGACAAAAAAAATTCCGACAGCGAACAAAATACTGTATTCGAATTCTGTGCAAATCGAAGGGGAAGGATGTGCGGATGGCAGGGCAAATCTGCCTCACACCCTTGCACTTGTGCGTAAGGGTACTTCTTCCTTTTACCGTTTAATTGGTGTACTGTGCTCCTCTCTGTAGTGTAGAACACACGAGGGGCAAACGAGGAGAGAGGGAGAGAGAGAGAGAGAGAGAGAGAGAGAGAGAGCGAGAGGAAGCAAGTTCTCTGACTCGCCCTTTGCTTCTGTTGGGCGTCGAGGGTCCCGCCTTGAATTTGCCAAAGGTCATCTCGCGGGAAATTGATGTGAAACTCTCGTATCGCAGTATAAGAGCGAAAAATACGATCGATGAGAAAAGGGAAAAATATTGAAGGAAAGCATCTTGATTGAAACCTTTGAGACCTTTATTCCTTTGATACTTTCCTTTCTCCGCTTAATTCGTTCCTTTTTTGTTTGCTTCCTCCTCGTGAGTGCTTGAGGCTTCGCACGAGAAAGAGGAATTTGCCCAGAATTCCCGAAAAAATGCAGCGATTTTTCTGTCGTCGAGGGGCTAAACAATCGAGAATGAAAAAAATCAATTTGAAGCTGATATTTTTGATTTTTTCTCGAAAACGGTTTGAAATTTCTTCACGCCCTAAAAATCCATGGGGGTTTCCAATCCATCACCTGATACAAATTAGGACGAACTGCATGGATATATAGAGACGCGTGCAAGATCCTCGTTGGGTTGGAAACCCAGAGAGGGAAACGAGCATCTCCAAAAAGACACATATCACGTATGTGGGAAAGAAAAAGGCGAAGGGCTCGAGGGTCGACTATAGGGAAGGCGTACACAATCACCAAAAGGAGAAAGAGGATCTAGTGGCGTGCGAAGGTAAGAGATAAAAGAGATAGATCCGAGCCACCCTTGCAACGAATGTCAGAGCTCGTTAGAGCACACGAAGTAAGTTAGCTCGACGAACCAAGAGTTTTGCCTCCGGCTTGCCATTTTCCTAATGCGAAAGACAGAGAACAAGCCAAAGGAGAGGGACTCTGCTCTCTCAGTTATATACGTGAGTCGAAAGAATTATAGCAATTTCGTAGGCCTCGGAATTTCGAATGAGTCGCTAAACGCGTGCTACACTCGTCCTTTCCTCTCTTTTCTCTCCTCCTCCCGGTCTCTATGTCGTTTCACTTTCTCACACTCACAAAATGTCATGTACCTACTCTACTTTTGCATTTTCTACAGTGATGTATACCTCTTGTAACTTACTGATAAACGATGAAGAAAAAATCACCAACCGAGACTCGTACACGCTTGGCCAAAAAGATTTATCGATTGCCAGGAGTTACTACCGTCGCCTGTGTGAGCTACATCACGCGCCAAACACACTAAAGTTACGACAACTTGCTTCCTTTTTTTTGTTCTTTCTTGCCTCGTAAACTTTAGACTCGCCATTTTTTTCCGCATTTTTTTTATTTGAGGAAAACAAAACTATCGAAGCTTTTTTATCCAGGATTTTAAATCCATTTGAATAATTGCACCATCCATGGCTCAGACTTTCGACCATCGAACAATAAAAACGTCTGCGATCCGATGTCTCGAACGTCACGACGATTCATTTGAATCTCGCAAAATCACTCTTTCCCAAACATCTTTGTATAATAAAAAAAAGTAAAAAAATGCATTTCGCAACTGCTCTCGTCATTACGGCAGACATTAAATAACGGTGAAGACTTTTATTGATTTATAGATTCGGCTTTTCTGTTGTATGTAACCCGGCACAAGTTACGAAACTCGAATGTCTACTCGATACTGTCTTGTATTATTTACGAGCTGGAAACCACGCTATTTTATCAGCAGGAAAAAAAGGTTTTGATAAATATGAACCCTGCGATGTAAATAATTGGCATTTCAAATGTGAATAATTCTCAATGCCAATAAAGTTTATCGTGACGAATTGACACGAAACAGAAAAAAAAAAAAGCATTATCGAACGGGAGATTGATTTTAATGATTCCTGGAACGATAACTGGCTCGGGAGAATTTTTTTTTTCGAGAGCACTTTTGTTTGGCTGCATCCTCACAGTCACATCAGTTGGTCGAGTCGTCAATGCATGTGTGTTTTCATATTAAAAAATGCAAGTAACGGTGTGGATACATGTATACGGCGATTGTTTTTCATTCACGCGCCTGTTCATTGTTTTCTTGTAACGCTCACGCGAAGTGCGTACGTAAGAATGCTCGGAGAGTGTCGCGAATAAATATTCACGCCCGCCGTATCCCAACCGCGAGTACAACAATCGTTCGTATACGTGCGTCTTTAAGTCTTCGAGCATCGGGATACCTGGCAATACCCACAACATTTCCATACATCCGATACATCCGTTTTTTTTCACCTTTTTCACAATGGATTAAAAAACCATTTTTTCAAAAGAGAATCCTCGAGGGCGGCGGACGTCTCGCGTGCTCTTCTCGCAATGTCTACACGCACACACCGACGGAACACACGACAATAACATGCCAAACAACGTCACGCAACATATTCGAGCAAATATTAATGTATATGAAATTTACTGTATAGTCACAACAAAATACGAGCAGGCAAACATGCTCTTAATAATCTTGCGTACGTTCAGTTTCCCTTCGAATCGAGGGTTCGGTCTCGTCGCTTAATTACTTTACGTCACGACCATTTTTCTGTCGAATGAAAATCATCGGCATTGTACTCAACATGATCGCGAGGAAGGATAATGTAATTAAAAATACCATGTTGAAATTAGCAACGTTGGAATCCAACGAAATTCCGTTTTCCCTCGGGCAAATTTCAAGATTCTCATGGAATATTTAGCGACGATTTTTTTTTTCCGCTCCGAGGACAAAATCGGTGAGAAAATTTGCATGCTTTTTTTAATTCAACAAATAATTAACAGAAAAATGTGTTTTTTTTTTTTTTCGTTGGACCCCAACGTTGCGAACGTACTTCAGTGTTCAAAAAAAATTAATTCTCCCTCCATCTTTTATGGCAAAAATTAAATAAAGCGTTTGACTTTCCCGAGATTTATAATTTTCTCAAATTTAATCACGAATGATAAGTTTATTATGAACGCCCTGCTGCTCTCATTATGTTTATTTTTTCGTGAGTGAATTATCGTGCACATAAGATGACGAGGCGCGAGGTTGTATATTTGGCGTATTGCAGGTGTGCACAGATATACTCGCCCGCTCGTCTCGTATAATGACGCGTAGGTGCGCAACTCATTCATAAAACATGTAACCCACGTGTGTGCGATCGCTGGGGCCGTTTCTTCTGGTTTATACGTGCACACAACTGCAGCCTTGAACGATGTGTCCTCCGGGAAGGAAGAATCCCACAATTCACATATAAGAACATGCTGCTGGACCATCTTGGGCTTTTGTTGTCTATTAACGTGGAAATAATGGCCATGTACTCGATGATGCCTGTGAGGAATGCAGTCAAAATGTGATGACATGGGATGTCGATCGCGTGAGGCTTTCGTGGGGCCAATATAAATGCCCGTTTGTTCGCGAGAAGAAAGCCAATCGATCTCAATGTCTTCGGGAACATGCGTCACGTACGGAGGATCCTGAGAATAAAATAATAATCGCGGTTGCCAGCAACCAAAATTCTTACTCTCTGTCTCTTTTGAGCTTTTTTCTTTCTGCTCAGATCACTACGAAGCAGACTTGGTTTCCGTATGCGATCAATGACCCCGAACCCAAAATTCGAAGGGTGCAAACTTTGGAAAAATTAGGCGGGAATTTCCACCGATAAATAATGTTGATTTGATCGATCGTTGGCCTTTGGGGATATCAGACTTGAAAATCTTCAACAAATCACTTTGGAAAGTGTTTTGTCATTAATGCAATATATTGTGTGTCAGCCAACGCAGCGTCGTTTCTCATTCACAAACACACGATGCATTCGCAGTGGTGAGATGTGTAAAAATAACTCTCGGCTCCCATCTCCTCTTTCGGGCACACCATGTAGCCATGGTAACGGGGATATGGGAATAAAAGGCATTTTCTACATTGCCAAACGCTGCAATCACCGCGGGATACAAGTTTGTACGACACTTTGTTGCGTATACCAAAAGAGCTTTTTTTTTTTAATATCGCTTCGGGTCTGCGCGCGTCAACAATTTTTTTTTTTCTTCCTTTTTTCTCCAAGTTGGGCGTTAGTTTTTTAAATATGCATGCAGGAAAAAGAGGAACGGAGACAATTTGGAAAACGATGCGCGATGAAAAAATTCACCAAGTAACCGAATAGTCCTCGTCTCAGTGTAACATTCTTGCTGCGGAGGCTCCCAGAGTCTTCTTTTCGTCTAGGGGACGATAATTCAGTTACAGTGGTTGCCAACCGTTACCGTAGAAATTTCGGACTTTGGGGCTTTTCCTCGGCAGGCTTTTGTGCGTCGTCAAACTTTCGCTAAAACTCCGAGCGAACCTCTCGCGCTGGGTTCACAAGGCTTCTCTCGACAAAACTACGGGGAACACCGGTCCATCCCGGAATCCAGGATGTTGTGTCTTCTCTCCCGTCTCGTAGCTTCTTTGACACACTCGAGTAGTTTGAAAGTAATTATGAAGAAAATTCACAAGTCCTCGGGGGCTTTCAGACCGTCATAGTTTGACTTTACTTTTCAATATTTTTCTCTTCTTTCCCACGTTCCACGCGACAGTTCGCACCGATAAAAACATACGGAAAACTTTCTTTTCTCAATATATTATCCGAAGCAAATTAATCAACGCAATTCCGTCATCATTATTCATGAAAAAAAAAAAAGCAATTTAATCGATCGAGTTTTCAACAAAAGTTATTGCGATTAAATTGGATAACTTGTCATTGATTTTTTTCTACCAAACAGAAAGTGTAATATTTTCCGACTTTCACGTGACGATAACTCGCCCCTTTCCTAACGTGTATCCTTTCCACAATAAAATCTTAATATCACCACATCCCTGATGCTACTTCTCTTGATTCACTTATCAAGAATAATAATGAAGATAGCACCCTCAACGAGCATTAACACAACCCTCTTCCCGTTTCTCTATACTCTAATACCCTTCTGCTTCGGCACTTCGCATTTCCATCCCCTTATCCAAAGGACCTCTCTCTCTCTCTCTCTCTCTCTCTCTCTCTCTCTGTCTCTCTCCAGCGCTCGCTCTTGGACCGTGCAAAATTAAATAATTGCATATCCAGTCGTGTAAGCGTTGACTAAGTGTGTGTGAAACTTCTTAACATATTCTCGGGATCTCGGTAACGCACTGGATACACAAAGGAAGGTTTAGTCTTTGTCTCACTCGTGCGAAATTCACTCGGTTCGTCGTGCGATGCCGGCTGCTTCTCTCTCAGTCTCTCCTGCTCTTTCCTGCTTTTCTCGGATATGGCCACAATGAAATTTCGTGTATATCTGCGTCTCGCTCCAAACTACCGTAATATTCCCTCACTATGTGCGTTTTCGTCGAAGCGACAACTTTGTGGATACCCTGGTGGCTGCTGTGCTCGCCAGCAGCAGGATTCTGCGTCGGCCACGACACGACAGACCGCCAAAGGGGTTCCCTCGTACCAAGAGGGTCGGAGGCACACCGGGGAGCAAAGCGAGAGGTAGAGAGGCCGGGAGTGCCACAGACCTCCAAAATAATACATACGTCCGTACCTTGATGTATGTTTCGATGGAAATACATGCGCGTTCGTGTGCATGTGTTTATCGCGTACGTGTGGGTGGCTGAATGTACAGGATACGAGAAGATACAAAAGCGAATTGTCGAGAGAGAGAGAGAGAGAATGAGGGTAAAAAGAGGAGCAGACTTGCATGTGCCTTTGTCGTGCGATTACGAAGGGGCTACTCTGACGCTCGGGGGCGTGTGCCCATCCGCCAGAGACCGAAATTAGGTTCGCCGTGATATCGAGATAGCACTAAGGGAGGAAAAAGCAGCAAAGGACCAAAAAAAACAAAAAATAAACGAGGAAAAGGGAGCGCCGGTGGTCCATCGGAGAACCGAACGATCTTTCACGGAGTATCAAACTTTTTTCTTCGCTCCTCTATCTCTTCCGTGTGTACATTTCGCTAACTTTATCCAATTGCACGCGGAGATTCTCTCAAAGTTTTCATCGAGTCGAATTAGAGATCCAATATCGCTCGTATATTGACATTTAAAACAAATATACGAATTAATTATCTGCCATTTTTTCACTAAACGAATGCCTCGAGATTTCGTATCCCCAAACAAAGTCGCAGATAATAAAATTTTCGTAACGATCGCGAATGCTACAATTTTTTATTTATTTTCAACGTCGAAATTGATCCAACGCCTTTTTGTCTTTCATATGTTTTCAATGAGTTTTATTACGCCCAGTGCATTCGGACCATCGAAAATAAACAGTTGGGCATATAAAAGTGTTTGATTGAGGGGAAGCTGCATAGTCCGTGCTAGTCGGTGGCGTTTTGTCTGCTCTACGCAGCTTCTCACTGCGAGCCCTATACGCAACGACTTTCTCGTCTACTAGCGCGTCTGCGTCTCCATTGGTTGTGCTCACAGCTTCTATATAGCCCGTGTGCATAAGATCCTACAGGATCCTTTTTTATCTCTTCTAATTTTGACTACCAAACTGCCTACAGACTGAGCGTTCCGCTGTCGCTCTATTTCCCTCTCGTTTTAATCTCCTCCATGCTCTCTTGACGCGGTGACAGGAATAAGACGTAAGAAAAAGAGGGCGATGTCCTCCATTTGCTGACTTATATCTTGCACACTTTTTTTTCTCCACTTTTCGTTAAGCCACCATTTTCAAATGACATTTTAGCCAACTTGGAGCTTGGTGAGGGACATTTTAATTAATTGGGACTAAATTTTCTCGTTGAAGACGAATTTTATTCGAATAATTAACTCGAGCTGTGCGCGTGTGGAACCCGGAAATCTTGTGGCAGTGAGCGCGAACATAGTAACGACAGGTATATCGCTGCGGCGGAGGTGAGGATCAGCAAAAGTTTTCGCATAGGTGTTAGGAGCTCGGGAGGAAGTTGCACGTGGACGAAATGACGCTCGTTATCCTATTTAAGATGCTAAATTTAAGTGACACTCCCGAGCGTTCACATAAGTGCGCACGCACTAATACCTTTATCCTCGTGCTGCGCGCATACTTGCAATGAGATATGTACACGTTACGTTGTGTTGTAATGAGTCAGCGTGGTGAAATTTAGTCGCTAGCGTATATATTCTAGGGCGCGTTTCGCACCGGAGTAGCAGTATATTAATGCTGATGCGTCGACGGGATAAGCTTAGTCACAAATTACCTCCTTTCTCTGTCACACTAATGCGCTTAATCCCGATGGATCAGACCGCGAATTACGTCAGAGCGGCATGAAAAACTCTTCGGTACGATCTAATGTAATCCAAGCGTTTATTTCGTGACATGACAATGGGCTAAATAAACGCTGATTTAGATACGGTTTCTGCCTCTTTTTGCACCCACTATTTCGCATATTTGCGCCAACATTTGGGTCAAACTTTATTTTCGTCGCGAAATAATGTGAATTTTGATGACCAACGCATCGCCAGAGAAGAACAATCGCGCCGATTTAATTGGGAGACTATAATTTTAATGAATTCATTGGCGAAACGAAATCTTTGTGAATTATGTTGTTCGGATTGGTAACGTTCGCCAAACGTATAATTAACTTGAATGTTTATTCGAGAACAACGATATTGGGCCTTAAGGCTAGAGTTCGGCTTGTTATTAAGTCGAATCCACTAGATATTTGAAAAAGTAAATGTGACGAATCGATGATTGATCACTCGGATAATTCTTTTCTCCATTTCGCGGTCCACCGCGGACGTTCAACTCTCGAGTGTTGTCTCGATGATTGATTGCAGGGATAATAATATTTTTTAACCCCGACGTTTCGACCAGCAGCCGCTTTTTACTACCACATTATTTTTTACACGCTTATTATTATTTCGCATTGTAAATTTACTCGCGGCTAATGTGCCAAATGTCAAAATGACGCGCGATACCTAAAAGTGTCTGTGGATCGTTTATTTCATATTGTCGTAACCATAATATCGCAGACATACAAATAGATCTGTAGCTCAAATCGTAGGCTTCGGGGCTGATTGATATCGAAGTTTTCACGTTATTAGCACGTCAAAATGTTTGCATTTGTTTTGTACTCAGCGGGCTGCAACGTAATCCTCCACACAAATGGAGCTGGTCACATAAAATCAAACGATTTCCTGTGTTACATTTTCGGATCGACACTTGGCTTGTGTCTCATTTTTCTCGCCTGGTGGATTAATGCGGACGCCCAAAATATGGAAAAGGCACGCTTTCAATTTCAATTTATTGACATAATTAAATAAAATGTGAAATTATCGCATCAATAGCGAATTATTAAAAAAGATTGAAGCATGAAAAGACTATGGGAAATCGCGGGGGCAACTTTGTGTGGAAAAGCTCGAATATGTATATAATTTACTACGTTAAACGGTCGCGAGAGGGGCGTATGATGGCCGGCATTACAATTAATGATGGGTGAATGTGTATATATACGTTGAATCGAACGGAATAGCAATCTCGATAGTTGGTCACGGCACCTGTCCTGAATCCTCATGTGTCGATCTTTTCCCCTTCCTCGCTAATGTGGCCTTTGACGGAGCACGAAACACTCGATATGCGTTTTTTTAACACTATACGCTCTCGTCTATATTGACGTCTCTTCCTCTGTAGGGAATTTTGTTGGTATTTTTTGCTCTAATAATGTACGTTCCGTCACGTACGTCAGGAGCATGTCTAAGAATCGGCGAAGGACGTCGTCTCTTTCGAATAAAAGGCCTGACCTCTCGGATCGCAATTGTTACGAAATTCGTTTCGAATCATTTCGCATGTCGTACTTGAATTCGCCAACTGATTTTCTGGGAAAATGAGTTTTTTCACCGGCTTGACGTCGATCAAAGTTTCGGGCTCGAGCCTCTCTTGTATTATTTTTCTTTATTTTTCGCCAAGTCTGGCCCGTTGGAGATTTATGACAACTCCGTCAACATACAAATGAAGGTTTGAGTCTTTAAATTCACCAATGTCGCCGTTTGATAGTGACCAAAGTCTAAAAGATTTGAAAATTTCCGAGAATTGTTCGGAAGTTTGAATGAAAGAAAAAAAAGAAAGCTTTCATATTGAGCAACGTGTTATTGTTCTTTGTTAGTAAAGAAACGTGCTACGTCCATTTCTCACGTCTAAATTCGTCCTAAAGTAGTCAACAGACTCTTGGAATCATTATCATCGTGACGACGATTGTCTGGTGATATTAAAGACGGGCAATGGGGCACGACTGTCGGGAAAATCCCAATCTAGCGTGTATACGCGACCTCTGAAGTCTCAGTCAAGTTGAGGCTGTCACGAATCTCAGCGATGATGTATCTCGACCCGCGTGTCCTAGCGTCGCACGTCACTATTAGCACGCCTGTACAGTCATACATCACTGCTTATGCCTTCATACACGCATATCAACGGTGTCCATTGGAGCAGTAAACTCGCTGATGATATTATAGGTGAACTGCTGCTTTTTCAATGGTGTAAACTTGCCTCCGCGTACGGAAAAGACTTGGCTCAAATTTCGAACAGGCAATAATAAATCGTTTCCTAATGAAATAATAAAAACAAATTCGGTCATTGATTGATGCCTTTTTCGATGGCTCAAACGGCGAGCGAGGCTTGTAGCGTTATTTTAACTTTTATGGGGCTTTCGTTTGTCTATTGGGGTTAATCTTTTAAAAGAAAAATATACGGAAGCAAAAGGGTGGGCCAAATTAACGCCAACTTCTTTATGCTCGGCGGTGTTAAGGTCTTGCGTCCTTGTATGTATTTGGCAACGGGCTTTCGTATACCTATACTTGCCAATGTTGGTTTATACTTATGTATGCGCCTTTGTATGTTTATATATACACGTATATGTGTGTAGGAGTGGAAGTAGTTGCGGCTGGAAGGAAGACGACCAAGACGTCTATAGCCGAACGAGCGTATAGCTGGGTATTCAGTTACGTCCGGTGCGTCGAGGCGTCGGGACGCTTTTCCCATTCGTTCCGTTTTCAAATCTCCACCACGTGTGTGTTTATCTATAGAAAACCCCAGCAAAACGTATCTTGGCACGCGTCTCTTCTTACCTACGTCGTAAACGCCCCCCCCCCCCCCTCTCTCTCTATTACCACCAATTCTCCTCGTAGGATTTTTCTCTCCTCGCGTTTCACACACCCAGCATCCAAAGATGTTTATCGCTGATCATCAGCGGCTTCGTCGACGGGACGACGCGCACGTGCCCACTGCCGCGACACCCCGTGTTCATCGTTAATTAAACCGACAATTTCCATCGAGGAATGTGTTAATTGATCCTTGACATTTTCTACTCCAGTCATTATTAACGTTTGCTACGTTTTTTCCGAATTTCTTTTCATTAACGAATCATTGAGATTTTTTTCATCGTGTTTTCGTAAATTGACGTTTTGGTCAATCGCGTGAAAAGCTCCTCGGAGACTTGTGATAATTCTCGATTCTCTGGACAGCGCGTTTAATTATTTCAATAATTTGATGGACGTCAGATTGAGGGAATTTTGTTTTTGGCTTCGTATTGTCAGCGTATGAGAGTAAGAGATGCTGGTGCTTGTCAAGTGTGATAAACGACAACGTCAAACGCGATATCTTGTCCCTAAAGGAATATTAAATCAATTGAATAATCGGATAATTTGGCGATCTTCATCGCGTCTGTGACAAACGCGTTCAACGTCTCTATCGTGTCCATATTTGTGTTTCGTGTTGCAACAGCTACTCGAATCAATCTCAGTTATTTGTGCTTGCGAGACTGAGCTTTCACCAGTCATAGCCTCATTTTTGTCTGTCAGTGTTTCGCGTTGATTATCGATATAACAAAAGTGTGTTGGAATTATCGAACTGTTTTTTTTCTTCGTCTTTTTTTTTTCGTAACGGTGCTTATGCTTTGTGAGTGTTTCCAATCGTTCCTTGAGGATTATAATTCACTATTCATCCAGATAGATATGATGTCATTGAACTGACGAGTAAACGGAAATGATAAATCTTGAAATAAGGTCGGTACGAAAACGCATTGTGTGATCGTGATTGCAAGGAAATAAGTGAAGTTCGAGCGCAAATCTCCGGGAGTAATTACCGGAAATATTCGTGCTCCGATCCACGGTCTAGATGTAGTTCTAAACTCGTTGAGATCGCTCCTCTTTCGAACGATTCTCATTGTTATTCCGAAACGAAGATTCATTTAATTTTTAACTCGGAAACGATCGTCGTTACTTCTTTTTTCACTCATGCAGGAAGTTTCGATCGATTCGTGATTATTGTACCTTTGATAATTGTTTACTACGGTTAAGGGATTTGTCATCAAGTTATGACGATAACTCGTTGCAATATCAAACATTGCCACGGATGTGTCCCGTTGTTTTGAAATGATTTATTGATCAGCGCGATTTATCGCAACCAATATATTGCACGACTCGGTCGTCATGGCGTGCATCAGAGCACCGAGATCGGTTCGAAGCTCGAGCGACGACATTAAAGCCGATTCGACGAGGAATACGGTCCAGGTACTTAACAACCAATGAAATTTTCTTTTCTTTTTTTGTTTAAATGAAAAACTGATTTTGTTTTTCGCATGCGGAAAGTGTGACGTAAAAAAAATAATTAATAAACAATTTTTTGTTTTTATTGTGTTTAACCGTGATTGGGAAACGATAAAAAAAGCCGAGAATAAACAACAATTGAAGCACGTGGGCAAAGTAATAAAAAGCAGACGTTTGATTTTCCTGGCGCGTGGTTATTCAACGTCAACACACGAGGGCGATGTTATTCCGAAATGCTCGTAATTCCGTGTCGTTTTGAAAAAAGAAAGAAAAATTGTAACCCAACAACAGGTCCGTGCGAGATTGAAGAAAAAACAGTCGCGTTGTGATATTTTTTCTGCAGGAAATAAAGAAAAAAAAAAAAAAAAAAAAAAAAAAAAAAACATACGAGGGTCGGGGAAAAAAAATGAAGATCGAAGCTGGACCGGAGCGTCAGTTCTGGTGGTGGCGTCGTTAGTGCCAGTGGAGGAGTCTTCTATGTCGTTGCCCGCGAGGCGCGGTGACCCGAAATTATGAAGGAAATAATCTCATTTCTCTCTTTGGAACGAACAAAAATAGTCGCGTCGTCTCGCTCCTCACTTCTATCTGTCTTTTCCTCGTCTCCTTCTTTCTCCTCACTTTCTTTCTCCGTCTCTCGTTCGCATCGTGGCACACGCGGCCTGCGAGACTCGCGCGCGCTCTCTCAACAGCCTCACAACAGCAACTAAATGTTTCTCTCTCTTTTCCCTCCTCGTCTCGCTCTTCCTTTGCAGTAGCAACAGCCACGAGATTGCACCGCCGCAAATACGCGACCGAAACGCAAGTGTCTCCTTGGTACGCGTAGTACGAGAAGAATATATAGGTAGGACACAAATGCGAGCGAGAGAGCTGAGTCTTAACCCAAGAATAAGTGTATCTATACAGTGTGCCCCAAAAATCTCTTCTCCCAATGACCGAATCGACTTTTCATCCCTTTGTAACTAAATTCGAGGAGCAGCAACTGATTTTTATACATTTTCTTGTATGGCCACCTGGGATAAAGCATCAGAAAGTTGTCTGCGTGTCTCTGGCTCTGTGAACGGTGCGTCGACTGTGCGTCGAGGAGTTCCAGTCACCGCTCAATTATTTCGTAAATACTGCAGCCGAGAAAAAAACATGCCACCAATTTATTTCCATATAATTTAATTCGTGATTTCTCGACACTGTAAACGATGCACGTGACTTCTTGGAGGACTCTGTACACACTCTATATATACTAGGTCTTTGTGTCAATGTGCATGCACCACTGAGTGCATACATCATGGATGTAAGCACGTATGGAACCCTCACAAAAAGCTCAAATTTATGTTTTTGTACTCGCTGACTCCAGTCTCCAGTCTCTCTCTCTCTCTCTCTCTCTTTCTCGTTCGTTTTACTTTTCTCTTTACTATTCGCTACATTCTTCGACACTGGCATCCTCTGGTTCAACGTTGTTTTCACTGAGAGCAGCAGGTTGAAGTCGTGTCGATCTGTCAGTGACTTCGTCTTTTACATAGCATAGTTTTTATGTTGACGATCCAGAGACACGGCAGTTGAATATTTTTACGAGCATACAGAGCAGCAATGAAATTCAAAGTGGTTCGAGGCGATGGGGATAAGCAGAGGTGAATCTGTTGAGCTTTGCTTTCAACAATTATCGGACTCGTAGAAAAATAAATACTCGTTACATCGGTAGATTTAATTTCATAGTTTTATCAACGTTGCCATCTCTCGTTTCGTCTTTTACGATCGTTCATTACTGTCTCTGCGGCTCTTCGGGGTAATGTTGAGTTCTTCCGGATAGAAGCAAAGGGTAGGGCTTCTCGATATAAAATAACTCTCCGGAATTGCCAGCAGCGTCGAGCTCCTTAGACATATCTTGTCACTCACACACCGTTATTTTCTGTATTAGATCAAATTTGTACATGTGAACATGTGTACACGTGGAATAGAGAGCAAGTAACTTACTTTCCAAGTTTTGTTGCCCACAGAGCTGTTATTGTTTACAGACAACTTCCATCCGCGCTCTATGGTTATGACGTATTGACCATTAGTCGTGCTCTCGGTGTCAAGCCGCACACTCTCTATACTCCACCATTAGTCTTGCGCTTTCAGTCCACCTCGATTGCATTTCCGCAGTCGACGTTAGCCGTGTGTCCTCTTTGTGCTCTATTATAAGGAACAAGGAGGATTATTGTATGCTGTTTAATAATTGCGAGAGTTTCTCTTTTCTTCATCGACTTGATGCCTTCCACCACCGATTTTCGTTTTTTCGTTGATGTTTTTGTTTTATTTATTTGTTTATTTATTTTCACAATATGAAAAAAATGAGTTTTTTGATAATCTCAAAATCATCAATTCAATTAGTTGATCCGAAACAGCCTCGAAGAATTTGAAACATACTGACGAATCCGTTGATTAGCGAATCTGCCGACCCTCCAATTATACTCCCTCAGAATCAGCCCAGCCCACACGAGTTCAAGGATTAATTTCTGCCCCTGCAACGAATTATAATTTCATGGTAAATCCGATTTACGATGAGCGTTGTTAGTACGAATGTTTAACGCTTTTCCCTGATCCGTATTTGTGGGATAACTTATGCGGAGCAATATATTATCAACATGACCGCGCTCCCTCGCATCCAGTGCACTTTTTTCATCGATCTCTCACGCGAACGTCGACATGCTCATTCGCGTTTTACTTCATCTCAGCCGCTTTACACTGTTAACTTTATGGGCATGTGCACATCGTTCGAACGAGCTCGAGGATGGTTACTTACTTATTGCTCCTTCCAAGTCAGCCGACTCTGTTGCTTACCAATTTTCATTAAGACTCCGCTACGACCGCGATAACGCCTATCTCTTTCCAGTATATGGGCATTTCGATGTCTGACTGATCGCGATTAATCGAAATTTTCACTTTCGTGTCTCGTTTCTCGAAAAAAAAAAACAATACAAAATTTATATATTCCCAATATTTTGAACCTCCACAAATTTTTTATTTTTCAATCATGAGCCAACCATATTTTTCCATATTCAAACTGCTCCATTTTCGCTCGAAACAAATCACATAGGTTTTCCGTGTTCCAACACTGACCAATTCATCGTCGCGATTTCGATCGAGTTTTCTCGTTATAACTGCGAGCAACAAGCGGCACGGTATATTATTTCTATAACAAAGATAAGAGTCGGAGTGATTCGCGTACGTCACGAAACGCAAATGCGCGAGAAATTATTGCCGCGAGGGTGCATCAGCTCGGTGTGCATGCCCTCTCACAAGGAAATAATAATCGCGCGAAGCTCAACTCTGCGCTCATGTATTTGTATACTCTGCTGGATAATGTAAGACGAATGCAAAAACATATCGTATCTTCAATACGATTTATCAATACTCACGGAAACTATGCAAATTACACACACATACACAGGAACACACATAAATAGCGTGATTTCTCGAATCCATGGCGTTTTCCAGATGCCTCGGAGCTTTTTGCCATCTCCCGTGTAAATAATCGAGCATCGACTTTCCATCACTATGATTCTTGCCTGCACTGCTTCCCATCGATCGCACACCATTTTTTTTCTGTTCTGACATTAACGGAAAGCGATTTTTAATTATTATTCATCGTACGTTCTTAGAATCGTCCGATATTATTCGTCGAGGCAAAATTGATGAACGTTTAAAAAACATTCGAATAGAATGAAGAAAAATCTTTAAGGCGTTGAAAAAAAAAAAAAAAAAAAAAAAAAACAATACTCTCGATCCGTTTATTTACGTTTTTATACAAATTATTTTCTCATCGCACGATCATATACGATCGGCCGATATAATTTGTCCAGGGAAAATAATTGACGAGCGTTTAAAAGACATTCGAATGGAGGCAAAGAAAAAACTTTTGAAATGTGTAAAAAAAGAAAAGCCTTTCGATCTGTTTATTTACGTTTATAATATGTTTATTATAATTGTAGATCTACACAGACTGGGCGAATCATTACCTGGAACGAGGTGGTTGTAAAAGAAGGGTTACCGACCTCCAGGCGGACCTTTGCGACGGAGTCCTGCTCGCCGATCTCGTCGAAGCTGTCAGTGAGTATATTATACGCATTACTTACATCATTTATTCTTTTAGTTATGACCCGTCCACACAATATTGATATCCACGCGAACGTTCATTTGATTTACGACATTCCAACCATTCTCGGTTGCCAGTAAGACTTCACAGCGTGTGAAACTCGTTATCGCGCCCGCGATCTGCTTCTACAGAAATTTGTTTTTTCTTGCGTCCAGGTAAAAAAATTTTCCAATCGTTGCTTTTCATTTTTTTTTTTTTTGCCATTCGAACGAGATCCTGCGAAAAAATTCATGCCCCATAAATTCAAATTTGTTTAATTAAAAACCATTGCAATGAACACGTTTGATATTAACTTATTAGCATACAAATTCAGAGAATCAAAGTTCAAGGCTTTATCGTTATTGTCATTACGTCGGTGTGATATAATGCGTAGAATAAAACTTTTGACGATCCAACGGTCTCTAACAGTATAAGAAACCTTGCGCTGGTGGCCACGTCATGGTGCGGTAAAACACCATCGGTAATATTATTATGGCTTTGGACAGTTAACCAACTAATGGCGCAGTGTCTCACACGCTTATAGAAGGATTGTTTGCATAAAACGTTCATGTATCCGGTGTCTCGAAAGTCCCGAGCAAAATATTCAAAATTCCCATATAACATTTTTCTAATAAATCGAATAAAATAAATAGAAAAAATAAAATCGGTTAAAAAAATAAAATGAATAAAATAAATTTTCTTCAAAATTGAGAAAAATCTAAATTGCTCAATCGCCGGACGAGGACAAGGACGACGGCTCCGAAAAGCTTGCGGAAAAATAGTATTGGAGACTCGGAAATCGACAAATTTTTCAGCCCAAATCGTAGAAAATCATTGATGAGAGTTTCTCGCGAAATAATTGGCGATTCAACATTTTGGTGGAACGTTTGTCACGATTACTCGTGTCACACCGTTTACATATGTTCGTCTTATATGCCATATAGACCGTATAAGACGAACCGCAATAATGAAAGAAAGGAGGCGCGCTCGACCGCGTAAGCCTCACAATATACTTCTTCGGGCGTTCACGTGCGTCGGGTTGACACGGGTCACGTGCCGCTGCTTTGGCACGTGTTTGCCGTCTCACTCGCTCACCATATGCCACTACCGCGTGAACTGCAGGCTTCGTTTACTTAACGACTTGACGACGTAGCAAAAAGATTCATTCAATTCTGTGTAATATTTGGACAACAGGGGTTGGATTAAAAACTATATACGAGCTTGCGGTCAAAAGATCGAAGTTTCCCTCATAAAAAACGGAAGTGAAAATATAGATTTATTGACATAAACTTTGATCGAATTGAAATGAAAGAAGAAAAATTTATTAAAAAAATAAAAAATAAACGGTCGCTGTTGCAATGAAATAATAAATAAACCCGATAAAAAATGGTATTTTTGATTTATTTGTGCAGCTAATCAGAAGGTGATCGACGTCAACCGGAAGCCAAAGAGCGCCCAACAAATGGTGAGTCTTAGATATATTTAAATAATGATAAATTAAACGAAATTCGATTCGAGCCAAGTTTCGTAAGCGTTTCGAGCCCGAAGTGTGAAACCGGAAATCAAAAGTTTCACGTCCCGTTTTAAAAATAGGCGAGTCTTTAACGCCCCTCGCATGTGTGATATATATTGTCTGCCAGTACCATTATAACGTAAATTCTCCATTGGATTTCGAACATCCACGTTTTGAGAGTCCCGAGTGCATAACCAATGACGTTACGCTTTGCTATATAGCACAGCTGCGTCGTTACTTAGTGTACCATAGATCACGTCAGTCTTCCTTCGAAACGACGTATTGAAAGTGGGGAAAAGGGCCACTCGACCAAAAATAACCTGATGATATGAAAAATCTCACCGGATATCCATTTTTCCGTGCGTTATTCGTCCCTCGCTCGTTATCATTCAATTATCGTGATCATGGTGAAGTTTGCAACGTTAGAATTCAACGAAATTCCATTTTTCCTCGGCCAAATCTCAAGATTCTTATGCAATATGCAACGAGGACAATGAAACGATATTTTGTTTAGGCTTCAAAGACAAAATCAGTACTAAAATTGTCATGGTTTTGAAAAATTCAACTAATAATTAACAGAAAAATCATTTTTTTTTTATTAATACGTTTAATTAATACGTTTCGTGGTGAGATCGCGATTCCTCAGGTTGTCGTTTATCCAAATCGCATCTACTTGTGATTCGCTCCCGTTGAATATTTTATTTGGATTATGTGGATGGATTATGCGAAAACCTGGTTCGCCCGCGAGAGTTGTTCGCAATTTCCGGAACAGCAGCGAGCGAACTATCGCGATACGAAGATTTTCATGCCGCTTCGGAAACTGTGACCGCAGACATCGGTAGGATAATGATCGTCGAAAGCTCGAAACAGATCTCGAAGTAATATACAGAGAGTCGTAACAGTGAGATTGGAACGGATGTATAGACGCAGGCCAACAGACGCTTCATAGACTCGAAATGCATTGCCGGGAAACGCGCCACGTCATATCCGTTGAATCTTGTGTTGATTCTTTGTTGCTTAGAATATGGAGAGTGAAAAAAAGGTACACACGCCTTTTAGACTCGTGCGGTGACGAATTTGCATAAGCCCTGTGTTCGTGCAACGTCACAAACTCCAAGAACTCTCAGTGTCGAGTTCCCCCTCACTTTGCCATTATTCTCCCACTTTGCAGCCGCTCCATTGTCATTATATAACACTCGATGCGATAATATTTTTTCTCCATTATCTTCGAGCTTGTATATTTGAAACCTTTTCACTCACTAATTAAGTAATTAGCATTGTTATTAATATTCACCTTTAGTTTTACCATGTTTTATGAAATTTATACGAGACTCCCTGGATCTCTGTAATTCATGCCACGCGAGAAACGACGAAAATGTTTCGGACGTAAAGTAGACTCGCTGCTCGAGTAATTCTCCGAGAAATTCCTTTCTTTGGGATTGAACCGCGAAACGTTTCCAGGCCAACTAAATCTTCGCGACTTCTCGTCTGCTCCCATCAGCCGAGTCTCGTTTCTAATCCTCCGTGTATCTTTGGTTACGATCGTTGAACGAGCGGCATCGTTCAAGTTTACTAGCGATCTTCATATCACCGCAGGCTTCAAACTTGTCTCGTGAAACTCTCGTCAGAATCTTTACAATTTACTCAGTTTGCTGCTCATGTTGCTTCAAACTTCGAGACTTGTGCATCACGGGTGCCGATTCATTTACGAGTTAAACAAAACATAACTCGGCAATGTTGCCGCCACTTGTCGCCTTCAACATTCAAAACTCATCAGGAAAACTTGACAATCCCTTTTTCAGTTGCTCTCGTCACTTCATATGCGTCTTAGCTCATCCTGAACGCGTCTGGAAGAATCAATGATACCGAAGGCTATTTCTATTCCTCCTCTCGAGCCTCCACGACTCTTATCCTTCGATGACTCATCTCACCCAATTTGCTGTCTACACATTACATTATCCAGATCGACTTTATATTTTCTCTACTTTTGCGTACGCACTGAGAAAACGATTTATTTATATGTACCAGAATTTGTTGACTGCTAACGAATTTTAAATTGGATACGGCGATATAAATGCTTTCGAACAGTTAATGAATCATTTATTTGAATCTCTCTCTCTCTCTCTCCCTCTCTCTCTCTCTCTCGATTGTATGAAACGAACATTTGTTAATAATTAATAAATGAATAGTTAATAGTTAGCAAATGAATTTGATGACCATAAAAATCTAATTATCTTCAAGGAAACGCTATGCCTATAAAATTCCGTCGTGACAACAAAGATATTTTTTGACCATTAACAAATTTTGTAACACTTAATGAATGTTTCAGTTTAAGTACCAACTAAATATATTTCTTTATTATAATTAAAATGTTTTCTCAGAGCGTATTGGTGAGCCCTTAATGATGATGCTGAAGTTTGCAACGTTGGAATGCAATTTTTATTAATAATTTGTTGAATTTTTGAAATGATCCAAATGTTTCGAGCCAATTGATTTTTCTGGGGCGAAAATTCGTAATTCTGATTATAAATAATTGACTTTGACAAAGAAAATAACGGAATTCGTTGCATTCCAACGATGCAAACTTCAACATGGTCCTTAATGACGATATTGAAAGCTTCAAGTAGCTTAATCATTCATCATGGTACGAATGTTTGATGGTCAATAAAATAGCCCCTTAAAATACCAAGTACGGGAAGCTCGAGTCTTTCTTGATCAGCCAACTTTTCAACCTTCGCATACACTTTATCACTCTGGAAACGTACATTTTATTATTGAAACGAAGAAAATGGATTGGCTGTGCCTCCCGTGTTGCCGACTTATTGACGTTCGTCTGTGGACCGATACTGATCGTCTGCATTGCCTCCTTATTATCCCGAACACAAAGTCCTCTACTCCGAGGTCAGGAGTTACGAGAGAGTTACGCTTGACCTCACACACTTGTTTTATTTCTTGCCGAGCGACTACTAGGCTACCACAGATGGTCTGCTCCATGCCTTTTTCCTCCTTCGTCTTTCCCTTCGTCTTCTCGATTCTCTTTCATGAATCTAGGAAGCAGCAGGAATATTTACCGTTCAGGGTGAGGTAGCAGGCCACCTCGAGGGATGAAAGAGCCACGAGGGCGTGACCCTCTGCCACGACCTAACACACATCCTCCTCTTCGTCTTGTAGTCGCATCCTAAATCCTTCACAGCGGTATTCACCAATTTTTATTATTTCCATTATTTTCCATCGCTCGATCTCTCCCAGCGGATATGCAATAAAATGCTCAAATACTTGGAGATTTTATTGAGAAATTCGAGAAAATCGAGACGGAGGCTTCAATAATGTCCTATCGACTCCTCGACAGTATAAAAAGCAATTTCAAGTTTCCGAACAAACGGCTACACTTTTACGAGGCATCGCATTTTTTATTACAAATAACGAACGTACACCCGACCTTTCCTTTAAGGTAGTACTGTCGGTTTTTAAATTAGTCTTCAGAATTTCATAAAATTTCGTACAATAGTAGAGATTACGATTACAAAAAGGTTCAGTCAAATTTTCAGGAGGTTGCAGAGAACCTGATGATGAAATTTATGTTATGAATATTATTATATCATTACCAATGTGAATATCTATGGAGCTGGAGTTTGCAACGAAAAAATATGACTTTTATTCATGATTTGTTGCATTTTTAAAATCTTCCTAATTTTTCGAGCTCACAAATGTTTCCAGTCGCCGAAATTGCTCGTTTTATCATCGCAATTATACACTTTGCATTCGGATAATAAGCATCGGCACAAAAAACATGATTTGGTTGCATTCCAACGATACAAACTTCAATATCATCGAATAAATCTTTTGTCTGGTTCTCTGTAGCCTTTTGCACATTTGACTGGATTGTTTTCTTACTTTAAACTGCTACTATAACTTTGCCAACCTCAAACCAATGTTGTAAACTTAGCGTCCATTCAATTCAAACGGAAATTATTCTCATGTTAAGTTGAACGATTAATTGTTTTTAACGACTTATTTTATAGGTGGAAAGGCTGTAGTTGTACGATGCTGAAGTTTGCAACGTTGGAATGCAACGAAAATCTGTTTTTCCTGGAGCAGATCTCGCGAATCTCATGCAATATTTAATCAAGACGATAAAACGATTTTTCTCCGAGATCGAAAGACAAAATCGATATGAAAAATGCCATTATTTTTGAAAATAATGGCATTGGTTTTTTTGAACAGTTAATAGAAAAACGTTTTTTTCGTTGGAGCCCAACGTTGCGAACTTCAGCTTCATTGTAGTTGTAGGCAGGAAGAATAATCGTTATTGATGCATAGAATTAGCAAGATCGATCAATCAGTTGGCATTGGACAGGATCTTGTGTCTGTGTAGATCGTATGCGTGCGCTATAGACTTGGGGATCCGTTATGAAGTGCACGTGGCAATTTGCACTGACGGAGTCTCGCAATGAAAATTAAAGAAGAGGAAAAAAAAAAAAAAAATAATCGAGCGAATAGGAATTTGCTTAGGGGCGTACTACTTTTCCCCACGATCTTTCTCGTGACCTCAGGCCTCGATCTCGCGGACCATGCGCCAAACTCATCATTTTCTCCTTGTTCTCTTTTTCCTTTATTATTTTTCTCATCCGCTTCTTATTTTCTCACTGCATCGATTGCATAGTCGATTTTGCCTCGCCAGCCGATGACGATTGATCGATCGATCTCTGTATTTATTAGCCAGCTTAATCTCCTGGTTAATTACTGTAGTTAAGCTGCTGACTTACTCTCCACTCTTATGAGCCTGAAGTTTGCATCGACGCACTGCCACGAAATGAAATTTCCTTTTCGTAATTTGGCTCTTTCCTTTTTTTGAACTCCACCAATGAATTCGTAAAATAAAAAAGTGACGAATCATTTGTTTTTTTCTTTTTTTTTTCGTGGCATTGCGACGATGCAAAATTCAGGCTCATCCATTCTTGCGTTTTCTTTCCTCGGAAGAACGTAGCTTGCTCATACACTCATCATAGCTAAGACTCGTGCGTGTTCCACGCTACCCATCGATCTCTTATTTTACACGTATATATATTGATCGTGACGGTGCCTATTGCCTCGAATCACTTTCTCACTCATGTCTTGAGTTTTTCCATAACATCTTTCATTGTAAATGCATGCTCCAGGATCAGGTACAGGCCCCACCCCCAAGATTTCTCTTTCATGTCTTGAGTACGCTTCAACAGTAGCGGTAATTTTACAGAATGGTGAAGCAGTTTTTTCTTCTCCGAATACTAATGATAATTTTTTTTTCTAATGAAAAAAAAAAGAAAAAAATAGTTTGAAAAATTTTGTATCGCGGAAACGTGCGTTCGGGATATGAGATTCAACTTGATTTTCTCGTTTTTATTCAATCGACCCTCCAATCCATAATTTTCCAAACATCTCATTGCTACGGGCAATAAAATTTAGCGGTAAGAAAGCCATGGGGGAAATAGCCAAACGCTTCCCGTCGAGAGTACCTTTATGGAATAGCACAACAAGGCAATCCGAACTACAAATATTCAGGGACGGGAAACGCAATAATCTCCTGTAGCGACGAAATTACAGAATTTTACGAAAGGTAAAGGACCATGCGCAAAAGGACCCAACAAAAATTCCAAATTCTTTTGCCTTTCACACCATTGCGTTCGTGCGGCGAAAACATTCTCGACCGACGAGAATTTAAACGTGCAAACAAAATCTCAACTTTTCGCTGCATTCGCTTCAGTTGTCGTCGTCTTTTTTGACGTCACTCCTGCCATTTTTTGCAGTTTAAATTAAATATGATTTTTTTCATCATGGCCATATTCGTACCAACGACTTTTATTTTTCAGGAGTGATCGAGCCCACCTTAGAGACGCTCGGGAGCTCGCTAATTTGGCGCCACTCAGCGGGAGAAATCGCGTGGACCTTGTAGTACACAAGTAGCAGTTTACAATGCATACATTTCTCGGGTTTCTTTCTCTTCTCCCTCGCGCTTTCTCAGTCCATCTTTTTTCTATTGCAAAACATGGCTCGATTTTTTATATTTATTTGTAATTTAAATGTTTCTAAATATTTGCGTGATTTGCTTTTGGCTTAAAATTTCGTGTCGTTGTGTTAAAATCATAAAAAAAAAAGAAAAAAAAACCGTCAAGTACGAGCACACCCTGGAATGGCCGGGCTCGAACTATGTTACGCTTTCCGGGCCGTATCTCTCTCAGTTGTTGCCTTATTCGTTGCATCTCTCTTCTCGCTCCCTTCCACTCTACAAGGAACCAAAAAAAAAAGTACACGCGTGTTCCTGTACCCATACGTTGATCCTATGAGCGGTGTATATGGAACTCATGGTGTGGTTCTCCTCCTTCCTCGTTCGGCCAATTGCCGAGTTCTCGGCTTACCTCTCCGCTCCTACCTATACACCTCTCGCGCGTGTTCCAGCTCTCGTTCTACCATTCTCATGCCGCGGTTAGTTCCTCGTGAGTGGTCCGTTTGCGCGGATGCTGTGCGCGACACCTCGTCCCCAATTAACTCGATACATCCCATTCGATCGTCGATCATTTATCAGTTTAATTGCCAAATATTTTTTCAATCGCGAATCCTCGAGTTTTCCATTGGTAATAAGTGAGTGAGCCAAAAAAAAAACAAAAAAAAAAAAAAAAACCAATAACTTTCGAAAGTGAATTGACAAAATGCAGTGTTCATCGACGAGTAAGATCAATAATTTATTAAATTACAAATTGGAGATACGAAAAAACGAAAATGAAAAGAAAAAAAAAACATTTTTGTTTGTTTAATCAAGAATGTGAGATGTAGTTGAACATTCAATCAAGTTGAACATATTCCGGAAGCGTAACCACGTCTCCCTGAGGGTCGAGTAAACAATAATTATTTTGAAAATTAATTGCTGCCTGTATTCCGTCGTTGCTCATCACTTTCAACTGTCATTGCCGAGTGTCAGTGTTGTCGGAAGTTAATTATCGTGTTTTCAATTATATTCCGTCTGCAAACTTCATCATAACGCGAAGCATGGACTCTCACCATCACATAGCAAGAGACTGCGGTCGTTTGGAGTCTCCAACACTAAATCGTCGGTAGTACGAACGCGTTAACAGGTGCTTCGGCGAGCACGCGGTAATCGGAGTCCCTCGCACGATTAATTCAATTTACTCACGACTCGGGATATATATTATAAACACCTCTGACCGTGCTTGCCACCGAGAGTCGTTTAATTTATTCCATTATCTCGAAACTATCTATTGCAGCAAATACATCGCGAATAGAAATGTCGGTGGCGTGTTATATTCGTTGGAATCCAGCGTAGAATTCCGGAAGTTATGTGCAACCGTGAGAATTCACGTGGCTCGCAATCTGTGCATAAAAAACCATATTGACAGCACGAATAATTGGTTGAGCTCGCTTGCCAAGGGTCAGCTGTTTTCGCTTATAGATATGTATTCATTTGACATGGAAAAAGAACCAAGTTAAAGATACTCAACGCTGTAAAGTATACGTAAGACTATTAATCCTCGTCCCAGTTGAGACCATCGTACATACTACATTTATGTACAATAAACGAACACATACGAATGAATATGTGAAAAACGGAGAGAATATTGTCTCGAGAGGATACTGTTTCTCGCTGTCTTGGCTTTCGACCTCTCTTCATGGGGCAACCCTTCGTCTTTCCTCTCTTGTTGTTTTTTTTCGCCTTCCTCGTGTGGGGTCCTCGTCTCTTTCGTCTATTTACTCGTAGCTCTCTTGCCTACCTGTTTTCTGGTTCTCACAACGACGTACCTCGATCGTCACGTCGTCGCGGAGCTACCGCGCGTAACTCTCTTGCAAAACTGTACCGCCAAGAGGTCGAAATATTTAACTCGGATCGTGAGATAAATCATTTTATTTTCATTTCCACGAATAATCCATTTCTCGGATTCCCTTCTCGGATTAAAAGACAATATTTGAAAGAAAATCTCGCTGAATGCCGATCTTGGTGGAATAATCAGTGACAGTTTTGTTTCGCTTCCCGATGCCTCATTCAAATCGTTCACTTTTTATAAATAGAATACCGCAACAAGTCAACACTGTTTGCTCTGTCATGGCTCGATTAATTTAGACGACAATTAATTGATGATGGTGCTTAGATATAAATAGTATTGCGAGGAAAAAAATTGGTCTTAGTGGTGACAGAAATATTCTAGGAGTTTGTTTCTTTATGATTTCTTTCTCGTTTATGTTTTTCAACTCGAATTCATAAAAGCAAGTCGGCGAATGATTCGCCATTCGTTTATCAATCATAATAACTCTCCACATTTCTTTTTAATTCCAACATTTTCTCGTGTCTACGCGCTAAACGAAACAATTCGTAAACTCCTCATATCGTGAGGCTTTTTGTTTTCTATGAACACGTGTATAAGTACTTCGTGAGAGTCGTGACCTTCGTAGTAACGTCGCTGGCCGTAGAATCCTCGCAAATGCGTTTGAATGTCTTTTGTTATGCTTACGCCTTTTATTCCGGGGACGCGCGTTTCTCGGTCGACCCGTTGACTCTTTCCTATGCTGACGAGAGCGACATGCAGAAAACAAAAGTAAAATGTTAAAAAAATAGAGCCAACAAAACGAGATAGGCTTCCCGACGAATTTGCAACAACGTCACGTCGTTTCTCTACTTCTTCTTCTTCTTCTTCTTCTTCTTCTTCTTCTTCTTCCAATCCTTAGCAAGATTTATATTTTCAACCGTTTTCTCGTTCAGATGAAACTGTTAGCCAATGCGAGTGGTCGGTATATTTGAGCGAGCACACTGAGAGCCGCGAATGAAACTTTTAAATAAACAGACGTGCTCCGAATTGGAGCAGACGAAGAAAGGTATAACATGCGAAAGAGACACTAAGAAAAGGAGAAGAGCTAACAAAGGGACGGCAAGGAAGTTGAGATAAAAAGAGGGCAAAGGCGGAGAGAAAACGAGATGAAAATTAACTGCTTGTTTTGAAATTTGCCTCAAGCTTTGTCCTACATTTTATTTACTTCCAAATTTTTCTCCCATTCTTAACGGAAGCTCCACAGAGTCAACTTTACCACGAAATATTTCAATATAAAAATTCCAACTGCTGGCTATTAATTGACAACCGAAATTGAAGGAAAGGAAATAATTTTGTCTCGAATCTCGACTGCAATTAAATCACCCGATAGGGTTAAACTAAGAGACAGAATTAGGTCAATGCGGAGAGTCTATTCTAGTGGAACGACGACGAGATCGTTCCCCTCAATCATGCAGATTAAGTGTTGCCTCAATCATTGCAGCATCTTCCTCTGCACATAATCTCGTCTACCTCGGATTATTCGATCGATAACGAAGTGAGGATTCCCATGGGTCTATAGAAAAAAAAAAGCCATAATTGAGAGCGTCACGATCGAATCTGAAATTTAAATTCACTATTTAAATTCTTGTCCAGCCTCTGGCCCTCGTATCTTTCTCGGGATGGCTCTTGAGATCGCGAATTTGAGAATCCCATAACTTCCGGTAAACAAACGACCGGCGCCATACGGCAGGACTCGAGAACATACTCATCATTTTTTCAATCTTTCATTTCATTTCCTTTTTTTCATATATTCCATATTTTTTTACTTTTTTCGAACACGTGTTTATTCGTGAGCGTGGATCGAAAAAACGATGAAACAAAGCGTCTTCGGGCTCGCTAATCCAGCGACGCTTTTCGTCGTATTAAAAATAGCAACTCTCCACTCTTCTTTTATGCTCAGTGTAGAATTTTGTTTTCTTTGCTTATTTCAATCCTTTATGTATCGACGGTTCGTCATAATTTTTTGGAAATTTTCGTAATACATCGCTGACGTCGCAATAAAGTTAAAAAAAGAATGAATGGCAAGAAAAAATGATGAATTTTTTGAAAATAAATTCGAGACGAACCTCGAGATCCGCGATTTTTCATTTTTATGATCCGTGACGTTTCTATATCGCTCGAGGATTTCTTTCAAGGCTCATTGTGAAAAAGAGTTGACGCCTCACAGAATGAATATGTCTCGTTATCTCCGACGACCTATTCCCGCCCATGCACTTCAAGTCCCAGTTGAGACTACGCACCTTGGCTAATATTTCCGTAGCTATGTTTTTCGTTTTTAAGATATTTGTCATCCTGTCGCTTAGGTTGAGAAGGAACAATTAACAGTTCGTCACGGTAAACAAACGGAGTTTTTTTTTAAGGGGCTCGTTAAGTGTGTGCATGGAACATATTGCGAGGATCTCGTCGTTGTAATTATCTCGGAGAGAAAATGAATCGTCTGACAAACAAAGTTTCAAGCAACTGCCAAGTTTATTGTTGATAAATATCCACCATTGGCCATGTTTGTAATGTTGGAATCCAACCAAATTCCGTTTTTCCTCGGATAAATCTGAAAATTCTCATGCAATATTTAGCGAGGACAATAAAACGATATTTTTGAAAGGCTCCAAAGAGAAAATCGGTACGAAAATTGTTATTTTATTTTTTTCCAAATTTCAATTTTAATTGTTTTATTTTTCAATGATTTATATAATAATTATAAATAGAAATAAATTCATTTAATAAATTCAATGAAATTAAAATAATGAAGAAATAAAACTTGTTGCTTTTCGTTCGATACCAACATTGCGAATTTCAGTCTCTTTCATTGTTGTTTCTATTCGTGTGCGGTGGCTGCGATGAATACAGTCAATCAAGACATGAAATTGAAATAACGTCTCAAGATGAAAAGCGGGAGGGAAAGCGAGGCCTCCCAGGGTGACTCTATCCGGCGTTATACCTGTGTGTGGTTTCCATTACGAGGTCAAAGTCATAGCGCGATCGACTCGCGTGGCTCTCTACATTTAGCTTCTCGGTCCCACCTTAATCTGCTCTGTCCTCTCTCGGTTGGTTTATCCTTACGCGTTTTTGACGCTCATCATTACCGAACGGTATACATACATGATCAGGTTACTCTACACAGGGATTAGTGGAATTCCCGCATTTCCGACACCTCGTGCCCCTCGTTGCGGCACTTCTTATCCCTATCTATGAATTTATAACCCTCACACATATACACTGTAACGCACACCTATGTTTCGGTGGCTCCGTCAAAGCCTGCGGCTTTTACCTTGCCGCTGCGACTCTGATAATAAAAATTTCCTACTTCTCGTTATCGATTGGCCGCCGACCAAAGTTGAGACATTCTTTTTTTTTTCATTCTTTCTCTCCACTTTGTATCCTGCAGAGTTTTATCCGGCTTACGACCGCAGGATTTCCGTCGGTCTAGCCAAAGAAATGCCTGTGCTCGTCCTTTTCAACGTGTTTATCAAAATCGTCGAGGCCTCACACCTCGCCATTATTTCAAGTATTAACAAACAAACAGTCTGCCTCATGCTGATCTTCCTCGTTGTACCGAAGTTTTTAATCTGCCGACAAAAGTTCACATGTCTGTCGAACGAAAACGATGAAAAAGACGTTTGAGCTGAAACCAATTTGTACCCCCGCGATTTCGAAAGCTGCTATTTCTCACTCTTGTTATTTATCGCATGTTGTCGCGAATCCCGAGTTTTTTTTCCTCGAAATCCTTCTTCCGTGTTCAAGGCTTTTCCTTATTTTTCTATGATGCTGAAGTTTGCAACGATCGAATGCAACGAAATATATTTATTTTTATTCATTATTTGGTTAATATTTTTTTATTCTGCAAATTTTTTTAACTGATATATTTTTTTGGGGACAACGACCGATCGATCATGACAATTGAATTTTTTCTCTAAAATAATGAGCCTAGAAAAAATGAAGTTCGTTGGATACCAACGCTGCCTACTTCAATGTCATTATTTTCTGTCCGTTCTGTTCGGAACTGCAATTTTTTGCCCTCGGTCGTTACGTTTACCTGAACGTATAAGTACGTTTCACAATAAAATTTCGTGCAATTCTTCTCGTTCGTTTTTTTTCCGGGTTAATTGTTTTTTTTTTTCGTAAACATGAGAAATTAATAGAACTTAAATAGAGATTGTCGTTACGGTAGCCACGTCAGTCGAAAATTTGGAATATGGTACAATTGTACGGATATCGCATCATCATAATTCATCATTATGTTGGTCTATTCGAGCTCGTTGAGCGAAACGTGGCTGGACATAGTTGAGGCGTGTGGATGTGTAATGTAATTATTTTCGTTGGCCAGTGTATAAACGTCGTGTGCCGTCTGTCCTCTCGGAGATACTATAATTCGACGCGAAGAAGCTTTGCCACACGGTCTCGTGTCTATACGTACACGCAAAACGTCGTCTGCGGTATAATTCGTTGCACTTAACGCGAGACGACATGCCGTCCATCGCAAACGAATTCCGTGGCTGTCTGCAGGAGCCCGTCCGTTTGCGAGCAAAATCGCGCCCGCACAGTAGCAACGCGCTCGCATTTCCATCCTCCTTTTTCTCACATACAATCACAATCGTGTGTATGAAACTCTGTGAGAATCGACTGGAGATGCCAGCAAAGGGAGAATCGTTGGTGAAGTCGACGGAGCTTTCCCGCGGGGATCAATCTCTCTCGCTCTCTTTATACTCATGGTGTTTGAAAAACAGTCACGTTCGAGAGAATCGACGATTCGTTGCGTGCTTCGAGAATCGAAGACCCCGATGAGCCGCATATTTTTCGTTTCTTCAACAAAAGGAAAAGCCCCGATGCCAAAAGGTCGCTGAATTTTCTTATAATCACTGTAGACCTTTCTTCGTCGTCATGGTTCCCATGCACATCCTGCGACAAGACACAAATTACTCAATTCTCCAGTCACAAGGGGAATCAATGTGTCCGGAGATGCTGGCTTCTTGCCAGTCCCTCTTTTTACCATATAAAAAAGAAGCTATTTCAATTCTAGCGATACGAACGATATTAGGCTCACATTTTTTATAAATATATTAAATAAGAGCCTGAAAAGCTGAAAAAATGATGATTCGTACTCATTGGCTTTCGGGTTTTAAATGGCCCGATGATTTTTCAAGATTTAAAAAATTCCACATCGCCTGGTTAAATGAACTCTCGTCGTCAAGAATGGAATTCGATACGAGCTTTATCTTGATCACTGTGCGAGAACAAGTGCATAGCACTTACTTGTCGATAATATAAAGACACGTAGAGTTGCGTCGCAAATGTGAGCCAAGAGTTAGCTCGTTTGCTCGCGGGCGTAATTAGTCATCCAGTGATTCGTCCGATATCATGTCTCATCGTCATTGGTATACGTGCCACAAATACCCTTTTGCTTCAATTTCGTATACATTATTCTTCGCAATATAGTAATAATATGTTGACGGCACTTGTGTGTTGGTGGCATTTGCGTTGGCGTGTCGCGACGTTCATTCTTCTTCTTATTTACCCCGAACGAAAGGATTAAATGCACGTGTACTTTGAACTCTTCGCTCTCATTCAACCGTTTCCAGAGCTTCATTTTTCTCAACTTTTTTCTCTGTCTCCCTGGAGATTCTATTTGAAAGAATTATCGCCGAATCTCGTATCAAATCGTCTGACAATTTTTCATACGAAATATTCAAATACCTTTTTTTCAAGCATCCCCATTCTTTCTATAATTAACAACCAAGATTTTGCTCGAAACATCTGCATCTTCACTATAAACTCGACACTCCATAGCCGGTCACATTCCCTTCTCCCACTAATAAAACAGACAATGCTCCAACTTTGACCGTAATAAAAGCGTTTCATTGTAAAATATGCAACCGAGCAATAAAACTCTCGACTTGTAGTCTTGGGTGTATACGCTATATATTTTGCTATTCATTCCGCTATTGCGTGGCTCAGCGTAGAGAGAGAGAGAGAGAGAGAGGGACCGAGAGAGGAGGTGGAAAACGTGTACGACGAAACGGCCGGCTGCCTCTGTTTGCCCCAGAGATCAGCACGCGGTCGAGAGCACAATTATTGCGCAACTCGAATATCACCGACGGTCCTTGGCACTATTCGCACGCGAGAGTTTCCCTGCTGTATACAGTCGTACGAGGTTTTTTCTTTCATTTTTCGGTTTTTTGACATCGCGATCCTGCATCGCCATTTGCCTTCCGATTATCTTTTCTCGCACCTCTTCTCAGTCCATCTTTATTCTACGGAATATCTTGTATAATAGCCTCCCTAATAATATAGCAAAATGCGTGCGTACTTTTCCCAAAAGTCATAAACTGCAAATCCTCAAGGCTGCATCGATGAAAAATTAAGTTTCGCGTTGACGAAAATTTTAACGAACGACGCCAATGAAATTTCGCGAATAACGATTTTTGCCACAAGCAACGCGATTCATAGTCAACACGATATTACAGTAATTGGATTTTCCGGGTACGGAAGCAATTTTTAAACGAGCTTAAAGTTGAGTTTGATTAACGCGAGCTAATGTTTTTTTCTTTCAATGCATTCGCTCATAAAATACAAACGATTTATAGTTTTTTTCGCATTCATGCGGTCAAACTGTTGTCTTGTGTTGAAACTTCATCGAGAACGTCGAAACAGAAACTTTGTTCCAATTTGTGTCAGACCGCATGAACTCGGAAACGTAAAGATACGTTAGACGCTACGCGTTCACCACGCCCAAGAACGAGAACGAAAGGCCGCAGTTCTCGCCCTTAATTCGTTCAACGATTCAGCGAGAATAACTTGTGATAACTGTTATCGTCTCTTGTGCTCGTTGAGCGAACTAACACGGGCGAGGACGTTGCCTCGATTATTAGCTCTCCCTCTGTTTGCGGTGTAATATCAGTAATGGGACAGCATGCCGCGAACGCGATACCATTGAATTAGTAATCCCATTATGCTTCAACCTGTTTATTTCTACATTACAATTCCTTTCCCTCATCGACTCGATCATCGTGTCTGTATTTTCAGGATGTTTGCGTTTGCAAGAGACAAAACTCTTGCTGAAAAGTTGAATTTGGTTCTCAATGCAAAATGCCTGCGTCACATTTTGTAGATGCAAGAAAAAATGATCTGTCAGAGAGGTAGGAATGGGAAAACGTAATAAACCAGCAAAGTCTCATTATCATAGCCGAAGGCTTTGAAATCCTGGGTGTTAAAGTGTCTCCGCAGTTGAATCGACTCTGCCCCTGCACCGAACGGCCGGCGTAACAGTCGAAAAAAGAGTCGTAAGTGATCGCGGTATGGAAGATAAAAAACATCAATTAAAGATATTGAGAGATAACGAGCGCGGTGTGCGTTGAAAATGACTGGATTTGGAGGGACTTGGACGGATAAAGCGCGTATGCCGCACGCGGCCTCTTCACCAGTAAATATTATCTAAATGGATATTCCTCGAACGATGAGGAGCACCTGTACCCCCGTGGCCATAAAACAACGAGAGTGAGAGAAAAAGATATGAAAAAACGAGAAGAATCTGAGGACATTATCAAAATAACCGCTGGCGAGTTGTTCTGCATCAGGCTTCTCGAACGATGGACCATTGGGAATGTGATTCCCGAGTCACGTTCGATGGGGAAGACTCGATTAACATGCACATCTCTTTATATTGAGCATCGGATTGTTGGAATCGTTATAAAATGTTTTTAAAAATAGGTTGGGAAAAAAATCAATGAGGGGAACACGTAAGCGTGCGCAATCACGTAACAGTATAACAGCCCCCCCCCCACCGGGATGGAGAAAAACACACGCACATGCATGGGAGCAGAGCATTCTCTGTTTCTCGGACGGTTCGGACCTGTTTTGGGACGTGAGAGCCCTGCGGGTCTACCGGGTTCGCGCGTGTGAGCAGTAATTACCACAGTCATCGTTGTTCCTTTTTTTTTTATTATTATTTATTTCCTCCGCACACTCCTTCATTTTTGCTCGACGACTCCGAAACTCCTCCGCTCACTTATTTTTCGTTTCGTTCAACAAGCAGATCGCGCATGCATACTTTTGCTTGCCAATGTAACCCGATGATGTTTCAGGCGATCGTAATATAGTCCTTGCCGCGACCGTTACATTCCGCGAGACCGTTGCTTCTTCCGTATTTCCCTTGGATCTCACCGCATTTACATATTTTTACGATTTTTCGCCCCTCAATTAATTATCCCTCGGATAATTATCATCCAATGAGTCGAGCTATCCGGTCCTCATCCAATTCACAGCACTTTTAGCCAACCCGATTGAATTCATCGACGCCTCTTCCTTTCGAACCCCGCGGCCTCCAGGGCACGATAATTATTAATGCTGCCATTTATATTAATTATGGCAAAAAGAATATTAATAAATAACGACTGGACGTTGAATCGAGGTTTTGAATTCTGTAACATTGCCACGTCGTGTTTTTTCTCATCTCTTTTGCCAATCCCAGTGTTTGCGGGGAGCTAGAGCTTGAAAGCTGTTTCTCATATTCCATTGGTTCGCGTTTACTTACATTCTGCGTCCGGCAGTCTGCGATCTTTCTGTGGGTTATCGCCCGAACCACAAAACCCTCGTACGATCGTCGGAGTCGGGTTTTCGTTACGAGTCAACTCGCTCAGCAGTCTGTTCAGGCTCTTAACGATGTTTCTTTGCTTTCTCGTACGTTTTCGGGCATATATATTTAGACAGGCATAACCCACTAGCACCTCCTATACCTATCCAGCATGCAATACGTCGAGTTTTATAATACACTCTAATTCCGATATATAGACGTATCTGTACTCGTGTGGTGAAGCTCCAGAATTTGCATCGGGAATGCACATGGCCTCTGTCAACTTAGTGCGTTGGATGATCGCTAAATATTACAAGGAAAAAAAGTCTCGCGCGCTCGCATTTGCTGTGAATCGTTTTAAGCTTCTGACAAACGTTCAATCTGCTGCCCTCGAATTCACTTTTTTTTACACTCCCCTTTTCGGACTCTTCAAAAGTTTAATGTAGTCCAATAATTCGTGGATTAAAAGCCCTCGCGTAATCTGCGCCGAGAATGGACGAGGCTCGAGATTAGACAGTGGCATATTTTTTCTCTACATAATCCCGTTTTCTGTTTTTTTTTTTTTTCACAGAAACTACAGATCGTACGTAAGAATTAAAATATAAATGAACTTGATAAAACGAACGCGTGAGAAATCACCTGCTCGGATACCGCGACCACAATACGTCGCATTTTTTTTCCAGTGTTAATAAATTATGTTCCCTTTGACAGTTTCGTGTGTGGCCGCACTTGAAAATCCGGAAGCGCGGTTCGATACACCGCGGACCTTATAGTCGGTCCCTTCAACTCCTCTCCTCAGGATTCTAAAAATAATTTTTCTTCTACCTCATTCCGGCTTATTAACTTCCCTTTTCGCACCCACACACATACACGCGGGATCAACGAAGATATAATTTTTTTAATTGTTGAAAACCTCATTGCCGGAGATTGAACGAACTCTCGAGCGTTCGACACGAGGAATTCGATATTTTGCATGGATTTTTCAACTTGTCACATTTTCAATGTCCACTGTCAGCTGGTCAGCTATTTTTATCCGGACGATTCATCGTCTCTGACTTGAATCGTCGCTTTTATTATTACTCGAGTGTGAAACTTTCAATCAAACTTGTATTCGCAGATCTTGACCTCGGCGACGCTCGTCCTCATCTCTCTCTCTCTCTCTCTCTCTCTCTCTCTCTCTCTCTCTTTTCTCTCGCGGGTATCTTCCTCGATACTAAATCGAATGATTGTTCATTGCCCAGCGAAACGAGTCAAGAGCACGCGATTTAGCGAGTCGTGGAATCTTCTAAAAATAGAAGCGTTAGCCGTGATGAATGCGTGTTCCCTACAATTCTCATATTATCACGAGCTACAAAAACGCTTGATCTTCGGAAGTAAGAAAAATAGAGAGAAAGGTTAAAGAACGGAGAACAGCGTGTTATTAAAATAAAACTCGAAATTCTGATCTTTACGAGTCAAAAAAAGTGAGCGTCGTATTCCCGATAGTCAGAACATTTGTGTGCCACACAATTTTTCAGATTGCACATTTTTTAACGATTTATGTTGAAAAAAGAAAAAAAATTTCTCGACCCCGTTCCTCCATGGCGATAAATTGACCACAAATCAATTTTCCAGGGCTGTACCGTTGAAACCTAGAGATATAAAAAAAAACAACGATTTGGGGTGCGAACCAAAAAAGGATTCAACTTGAATGAAGCCTCCCTTGGGAAGCCCCAAAATAAACGAGAAAAAGCGCCAACTGCAAGTTGATTTTGCTAGGGTTAATTAAAAACAATTAATTATCAAAGCAGTGACAGCGGAGAAGGTTTGAAAAGTAAGAGAAACAATGATAATGAAGTATCGGGCGAAATGTAGATATTAATTTGTGATGAATTGAGAAAAATTCTTGAGAATTTAATTGATAGAAGCTTTAATGAACGTACAATGTACGCAGTTAAAAATCAAGAGGCGATGGCGAATGCGAGATTAAAAAGAAGGCACTCGAACAACCGTTCGTATAATTCTTCTCGAGAAATATTCATATAAATGTGTGCATATATAGCGGATGAATATGTCTGTATGAAAAAAAATCCTTGTGACGCTATACATGTATGAATATCCTGGTGCGGAATGGGACATTAATTAATCGCGAGCAATTTCGCTATGTGTTCGCTTGTTGAGTACACAGCCCGTCTCCTCGAAGCTTAATACTGTAACAGAGTGCGCGAGCCTGCAAACTGTCCCGCTGTGTTAAAGGGTGACGTCCATCTCTGCACCCTCTCGGTCTCCTCAACATTTTTTTTTCCTCTTCGGTATCGTCCTCGACGTTGGGCTCATTCGTGCGGGATGATTCTGAGCCAGCAAACGTGGAAAGGGTAGCGCGCTTATCACGTGCACTCGAGTATCCGGAAGTTGCCAGCTTCGTCGCTCTCTTTCCTCGTACACTACGCGGCAGGGAACACGTGAAAACTCTCATGTATAAAAGATCCAATGCGGTGCGATTAAGTGTTGGTATTATATTCGTTTTATATAGTTGCAGACACAAGTGCTCGAAGCCTTGGATACGATTTTATGCTCGGAAATTGTACAACAGGTACTCGAGCAGAGCTCATACCATTATATTTTCAAAGCTCGGATCGCGATGAGAGTACACGCGTGTATAGGAATATTTTACAAGGCTCTCTAAAGAAAATTCAACTTGAATGGTGCTGTTCAAACAATAAAATAGTCGATACGCAGGATCGCCCAAGCGATGGTACGATATCAACAACTTTATCGAATTTCCAATTCATTTTTTTGTTTTTTTTTTGCATTTTTGAGATGAAAAAAATGTTTCAATTGAATTGAACGATTTTCTCAAGCTACGAACGCTCTCGACGAGGCTGGTGCCTCGTTGTCAGGAAACGCTTTTCCGCGGTAGGCCGTGCTATTACTCATTCATAAGGATATGCGAAAGGAAACGTAAAGCGTGTAGGGCCCGAGATGTTATTACTCCAAAGCCTGGGATATACGCTCTAAGGTAACTTGTTCGGTTCCAGCAAAAGACGTGGTGAGACTTTCTCGAAGCGATTTCATGAAAATACGAGAAAGGAAGCTGCACACTTTGATGATTAATGGTATTAATAGGGCGTCGTCAGACGGTCCGGCATGTCATTCAACTTTATGGAGCTTAACAATAATATGGTTCGACGCCACAATGACACTTTTTTTCTCTTTTGCTAGAAACTTTTTTTGTTTTTCCCTGGCACTACAATTCGATTGAAGCTCATTAACGCAATTGGCGGAGGTGGAATAATTCAAATAAAGATTTAAAATAGATCGTGAACGATTGAACGAGGCGATCCGACAAAGATGGATTGGATCGATCACTGCGTCTGCACTCTGAAATCTTATTAGTAAGACAAGCAGCAGTTTCGTTGCTAATACACGCCGAGAACTGCTCGGCAAAGTTAAACTGCGATACACGAAAAGGGATGCTGGATAGGACAAAGAAAGATACTGAGCATAAGTAGCGCTTCATTAGGATCGTTTATTCCCGTCACCCCTTTGCACGGGCGCCGGTCGCGTGGACAGCATGGCAAGGCGAATAGTATATATGCCGTTGGTAGCTTCGCTGTCGGCCAGTTTGCTGTGGGAAGGGAGACACTATTAAATGTACCAACGAACGAGGGAGACTGTGTGGCTTTCCGTTCTCGAGCAAGCACGAACACTGGACTAAAGAAAGGGCAAGAAAAAAATACAATGAGAATGAAGCCGCGCGCGGAAGCCGCTCCGTACACGAGCCAATGACTCACTCCCCAAGGCGATAATATGAATTTTTCCAAAATTATTAACAAAATTAAATTAGCAAGAATTCAATTAAAGGGAATCTGACAAGTGGAAGAAACGTTGACGTGCGGCATGATAACCGCAGCTCCACAATTCAAGTCATTCCTGTCCACATCATTTATTTACGTCACAGAGAGCCGCTATATATACATCAATGTTCGCCTCTCCGTGCGATGTGTCCTCCAACACAGTAGCTCGTTACGTCCTGTGGTCGCGAAGCACCGAGACACCATTAAGTAGCAGCGCGAAACGAGCAAGATAGTGTAGCCACATCGTCTCTTAAGTTAATAAGAAAAACGTGCGGAACGATCGGAGACTGAGATTAAATAATGGCGATGGGAAGTCTGGACGCGGAAGGGAGACTCACGGAAAACAGAGAGTTTTGCTTTTCATTTATAAAAATGTTGAAATTTTATTTTAGTCCAGTATTATCATTTATTCTTCTCTTCGTTCATGACGTTACTTTCATATTATGGTGACTTACATCCAAAGCCACCAAATGGACACGTGTTTCAGATTTAAATCAGCATCGCACGACTTTATATACAAACTATAAAATATGCGATATGCAACGAGCCAATGATACAGCAGCGTAGATAAAGTGATCGCTAACGGACAATGCTGTCTTGATCACGAAACCGGAACTGCTGTAGCTCCGAGTCCTAGAAAGGGTTCAAGTTGGCCCGGGGGCTATATAGCGCGGTGTTGGATAATGAGATCAAGCAGATATGGAATGTAGTCATTCGTGTTTACGTCTGTGTATTCGTACGAGGCCATTCGATACTATTGTTCGACCGGCTCGACACAGAAGCTGCGTCTGCATTTTAAAAAATGGTCTGGCTCATGGGAAATATATGGAAACGTGTAAAGTCTCAAGTGCTTTGAAGATGTTATGGTTTTCTAACGGTGGGAGTGTAATTAAGGTGAGAGACCTTGTGGAGAATGCGGCAACATTATCATCGACCACACATATCGACTCGGATAACCTGTCAGAGTCATAACTCGATCACACAATATCCGATCCGGAAGCTCCTGTCTCCGTTTTCCGTCCACGCGATATCGGACAGGCCAATTTCCTTTTAGCACCCAGCAGAGCCTCCAACTCCATTATTTTCACGATCCAAGCTTTCAATCTACATTATTCTCTTCTTTGTGCCGGTTCTCCCAATCGCTTTTATCGTCCTCGCACATACAAGTCTCATTTTCATCAAGACGTAGACATGCAATGGAGATTTCCCATCAGCTAAAATCCGTTTGTGTTATAATAATTGAAAATGATGAGAGTTTAACCCGCGTGTGTCGTACACGTAAACACGTTTCTTCCTTACTCAAGACGTCCTCTTTTTCCTGATCTTTGTGCTCCAACTTATTCCGCATCCAGTTCGCCGTAATATCGTACGAACGTGCATTGCACATGCACACACATACCCACACGCTGCAAGCCATACGCGTAGGATCCCATACGGTGCGATGTATTCCCAACTCGTTTTATTCTCATTTCTTTACTCTTCTCCAGTACGTTTTTTTTATTTTTTAGTTTTTTTTTGCGTAATTCCCCGCGCTCACTCTACAGCATTCAGTGGAATCGAGCGGGCAACCGTGCACGCCGACCAAGACACTACCATAAGAGGACATGTCTCGCTATATACTCTCGATGTGCTCCCGCAGTTAGGTGCTCCCGATCCCGACCGGCGTTCCTTACACAATCCTCTTTAGTGCTTTATAAACAACTTACACATACTGCCTCAAGCGAGTCTCAACGAGAGTGAGATAATGAGGTCCTTGGGCCATTGGTTATCCCCTGGGACATTGCATCCAATTGTGTAACATTTAGTTTCGTTTTTATTCCACGTTTTGTAAACACGAGCAAACCTCATTTTTCGTTCTCCATCAATTTTATTCTTTCATCTTAATTATTTATCGGGAATTGATGAATTTTGCATTTGGTATAAGGAGATTCACAGTAATTCAGGGAAAATGTAATTTTTTAATCGCCCCATGTTTCTGCACTCGAATCCTTGGCTCGCTCCCCGCGGCTCGTCCATGTATCTTTAAAACCTTTTGGATAACTTTTCCGTCCGTTAAATCAGGCCTGGCAGAGTCCTCGTTGTCCCCGGGATACGAATCTTGTTTGTTTTTCTCGTTGATCGCTCGCGGAAGAGCTCAAGACGAGAAAAGAGAAAAACAGAGAAGGATGAATATACGTCGAGTTGCGTTTTCTTAGCCTTATTGCCTCATCCCTCGCTCGCTCTGCACATCAACCTGCGAGGTCTTTCTTCCGGCCGACGGTATAGTTGCAGATATATAGAGGCGAAGGATTCCCCGGGGAGTGTGCATGGCACTCTTATCTTCATGGTGGAGCTCGAACGGAACGATTCTCGGAAACAAAGAGGAGACTGCAGAGAGGAGACTAAGGAAAAGATGAGAAAAGGCGGAGCAGGGGTTAGGGAAACCGGCAAATAGCATCGAAAAAATAAAGAGTCACACTCGTCCGAGTGCGTCTTTTATCCGTGGGCCGTGAGCTTTAAGCTGTGTAGCCTCGTCGCGCGGTGTAGGAGTCGATACAGAAGAGTCAAACGGAATGAAAAAAAAAAACTAGACTCTCGCTTATAGCTGTCTTTCCATGGGGATAATTCGAGAATGCAAGTATCGAAGGAGCATGAGTTGTTTGCTCGCGACAGTTTGTTTATTCTTTTATTCGCAGGCTTCGCGGTATTGGACGAATAAAGGAAGAAGATCATCACCACACGAGCTCCGCGCGGTCATACTACGACAGAGTCAAGCATAAAAAGAAAGTAAAAGGTTCGTTGAAACCACTTCCAAAATGGGCTACGAGGCAAAGACGACTTTTCTTTTCTTCTCAACTCAACATCAGTTTTATTCCATATGTCCTTCGCCGCTTACGGAATCTCAGATATTGCATACCAAAGGCGAACGCGCGCGCGCGCCAATTGGACTCGCCAGAGACTCTTCTGGGTAGGAATTCATTTGCATAACGATCGTCATGGTTAAGGGCATCAATTAAAGTAGTGATTGCTCCGAGAATTATATTTATGGCCAACCGATCGCGCTGCATCTATTTCGATGCACAATAATAAAAAATCAACGTGGCCAAAACACCCTCGGCCAAAGACAAACTCCGGGAGAGAAAACAACAACAAAAGCTTTCTCGCACTTTAATCGCTCCGGCCCACCTTCTGCCTGCCGCGGACAATAATCATCTGCTGTGAATTACACCGCAGAGTCTTATACATAGCCAACGGATTCAAGCGTAGTGAACATTAGGAAAGCACTATATCGTTTGCTTCACCTACGTACGCCTATTGTCGCGGCTGAGTCACCGGTGTAGCGTGGTCCTCTCTTCAACACTCGAGTGTACATCAGTGCCAGCAGCACACGTGTGCCGTTTTTTTCTCCTCACTACGCTCGGCAAGTGAGACCGAAAGAATTGAAATACACGATACAGCGCAGAAAGAGAGATACGGGAGAAGAGAGAGAGAGAGAAAACTTTAGAAACAGAGAAAAAACTGCGGCACTGCTAAGAACAATGGAAACAAAAGGTGTATCCAAGTACCGAGAGCGGGTGCCTGTGTTCTCGCGAAGGTAACGCACTGAGAGCATGGTCACGGAGGTCACGTTTCGTGGAACGAACCACTTCGTGTTGCCGTCTTTATACACTGGATTCAGTGCTGATAGTCTTTTCGGAGAGCAAAGCATTTTTTGGTCCAATTTTCGGCATCTTACCGATTCGATGTTTGATGCAAAATTTTTGGTAGGAAAAAAACGGAATTACGATCAAGATGTGTGTCTTAATGTGCCCGAAAGGCCGGACAGTGTAAAATCGATTCTACACAACCTCGAGAATCTCTGAAGGTTGGAAAATCTGAAGGTACTCGTTGTTGCGAACCCTGAAGCACTCTCCGTTTCGTCATCCTCCTCGATAGTACATGGATCAGGGCGACATGGAAACGACAAGAGAGAAAGAAAAACGAGCAGATCTGTCGCTGCTTGGCAAGGTTCATAATTAGCGAGACGTTGCTCTCCCGAAATATGCTGCGAAGCGTTAAATCAGTTTTACTTTACGTGGGGCCTAGTCAGTCGAGAGATGAGACACTCATAATGATAGACAGGGAGTATAGCGATGCTGAAAAAAACCTTGAAATTCGAATTAGGTCAGACGCTAGGGCAAACGTTAATGATTTTTCATTAATTTACTTTTTTGCGATAAAGAAAGTGATGGATCCAGCAAATGGTGGAAGATAACGAACAATCTACCTGATGATCGCTAATGCTGTCTCGTCCATACATTACTTTGACCTCACAACGCCGAGTTATTAACGAGTTGTACCCTGCGAATGCGTTAAATCACCTTTTTTTTTTTGTCGTTATTATCCGTCTCTCTACTACTCCGTGGTTGTTGCATTTTTTTCAAACGGTTGAGCATACTCTTTTTTCTCGTGCGCTCTCTGCTCGTAGTCACTCGGTATTCCCTCGTGGTATGGAGCAGCAAAGCAATATATCCAACTGCAACCATCAGGAACGACTATGTATACCGGTTGGCCCGCTTTAATTTGCGAAAAAGCTCATACAGAGAAATAAAAGTCGGAGAATGTACGGAGATAGGTCCGTTGCTCGTGCGGGAAATTAACGCCCGCGGCTAGGTCAGCTGCGAAAAATTGATCATCCGTTAGCTCGGCTTTACGCATTGCGCATTCTTGTTTGCATCGTTTATCATGGACCCTGCTCCGCTTAGTATGCGAGTCTAGCGTCGTATGCAAAGTCACAATTATTCCGAGCCAATTTTTAAGGGAATTTTGTTTTGTTTGTTGGGTGCAGGTCGAAAACGTGAGTCTCTGCGTTGGAGCCCTGCGGGCACTCGGCGCTGACGTGGGGGCTGTCAATCCTGGCGAACTGTCAACGGGATCCACCCTCCGACCGGTACTTGCTCTGCTCTTCGCCTTATCGCGGCACAAGCAACGGGCCAAACAGCTTCAAGACATGCCGAGGTGAGTTCTGCTCCTTACCATCATTCGATGACTTACTCCTTACCTTAGCCTTAGACGATAACTTACCGACTACCCATACGAGATGAATCTCGTCGCGGTTACCCGACCTCGAGATTTTCGAGACCAAACCAGTTTTACTTCCAACTCTAAATGACGCAATCTGTTTTATCATCGAATGATGAAGCGGACCGTTTATCTATAGTAGTTGTTGCATTCACTGCCCAACCGAGCTACGGTCACACCAACAATATCCATATTAATTTTTGATCTTATAAATAGCTTCTTCGACGTTTGGTATTGTTTGTTATCGCATTCTGATCGTTGGGTATGAGCCTTATCGTTTTGAGAAATGAATTCCACTGATTACATCTTCCGAGTGATCGTGGATACTATCGAAATCTAAAAATTATACGGAATGTCTATTCTTCACTTTTTTAAGGTTGATACGCAGTGAAAGTTTCCATAGCGCGAAGGAGGACAATTTGCAAAGTCATACTCTGCGTTCTTATCAATCAATTCGCGATAATATTCTAATGCGAGAAATCTCAATCACAAATACGTGTGAAAAAATGAAAAAAAAAAAAAACCATCTTCAGGGTGTTGCATTCGAATCCTCAGAGAAAACTGATAAAATTGTCTAGTACCTTTAGTGATACAGTTTTTTTTTTTTTTCAACTTTTGAGATAGACCGAGGGGATCAGAATCGAGGATTTTCCTTGCCGTCCACGTGCACACTGTTCTCCAATGAGCTCACATTGGTCATAAATACACGATAAATAAATGAACCTGGTAATTTGAGTAGACAATAAAAAATGTGAAAAAAGTTGTAAAGGTGAAACTTTGGTGCATGTATTGCCACAACTTTGTATTCCGCTATATGTGCTAAGGTAGGATAATAGTGACGGTCGAATGAATGTGCAGATTCGTCCGAGTAGATTGGAACTATCGACATCTTCCTAAACTGACCGGGACGACAAAGTGTTACACTGCGGGAAGCAGCAAACGACTTGTCCGTTGCCACGTGAAATCTCAATCCTCATCTTTGATGTGTCCGTTACTTTTTTAATTGCCTGTGTCGTTGCCTCCACGCTTGATGGATCAATTTTTGCACGTGCCTTTTTTTTTTTCGTTACAGGTACGCGCGTCGTACACGCACTTTGACAAACCTAATAACGATAAACTCAGCATGTTAATGACTGCTCTACTATGCTCGCGACGGTCACAAAGGCACGGCGAGAGCCTCGCCTTGCAAAACATATTAAATTCATAAGACCCTCTCTAGTTTTCTCGCGGATTTCATAAATGTTGAGAGACGTTTTAATGGCCCGAGTCTCCCTGAGCACTTGAAAATGAGCCATGGCTTCCTCCACACTACGCGATAATGCACGAATTATCAAGATTGTGGTGGACCTGTCAATACATCGAGAATACAATTCAGTTATGTCTACCAGGATTTGTTAACTGCTAAAAAATGTTAAATTCAATACGGCGGAATAATTTTTTTGGAACAGTTAATGAATGATTTATTTGAGCCTCTCGATATAGTCTGAAATAAACATTTGTTAATAGTTGATAAATGAATAATTCGATAAAACGTAACCTTAGTTGATAGCAAATGAATTTGATGACCATACTGAGTTAAGGGAAACAAGAACGATCGAACAAATCATTATCTTCAAGGAAATGCTATGCCTATGGAATTTGATGGTGATAACAAAGATATTTTTTGATCATTACCAAATATTTCAACAATTAATGAATGTTTGAGCAACTCAGTGTACTTGGACAGCCGAAACCCGTGCTAGCCGACCAGAAAGGCTTTTAATTTTTAGATACGTCGAAAAAAAACACACACACACACACATTTCAATCGATACTCATTACAATGTTGATAATGAAATACTTGTTAATTCATGACAATCGATCATGATAAGCCCTAGACGCTGAGGATCAATTATAAATTGAGAGCTCCTAGAGTTAGTAGACCCGAGAGGTCGTCTGTGTTGGGGGGTAGGCGCGGTGATGATTTAATGGATCGACGACGAACTTGTCGTCTGGTTGGCTTGTCAAAAACCTCCGAACTTGGTTGTGGCTGCGAGGAGAGATGAGAATAAAGTTTGAGAAGGAGATACATAAAGATAGGGTGTTTGTACGCGTGTCTGTGTGGGAGAGAGAGAGAGAGAGAGAGAGAGAGAGGGCAGAGGGATTGGACCAGCAGCTCGAGACCAGAGACATTAACATATCAACAATGCTTCATTATACTACGAGCGGAACGTGGAGTCTCGCCCAAGTTCCGCCGTTAGAATTTTGAAAGGGAAAAGAAGAGTCAGTCTGAGTTTTGGCTCTCTTCCTTCTGTATATATTCCTCGCATCAGGAACGATACAAAAATATGGGCGGTGTGTGTGGCTGGCGAATGGTTGAAAACGCGATTGAAAATCATCGTTTCGAGTATTTCGGTTGCAATAGTCCTTGCGGAATAGCAGCGAGGATGAATTGAACAAATGGTAGAATAACGCCCACTCACGATCGCGGGTGATAGAGGACAAAGTCTCGCACACATTTGAGAAACACCGGTTTTTAGCATCGGTCGGGTGACCAGCGTGAGCGGGCATTTGCATGAGAATGATTCAAAAATTCTCGTACCCAGTTTTATATACATGCATCGATGCATGTATACCTATAAATATACTCGGCGTAGTTTGTATTGAAAGCGGGGGTGGTTGAGCGCTCGGGGATTGGCTAGCTCCGAGAGAAAGCCCGTAATCCGGTTGGCTCTCTGGAGATCAATGGTAAACGCGAGATGAGGGAGGCTGTGCTGTTGGCTACTCTCGCGCCTACACCGACTCTCCTTGCTGTACACGAGAATATATAAACGCTTCGAGGGAGCAAAGTATAGAGAGAAACTGCCAGAGAGAATGAAAATGAGCAGGCTCTCCGTATATACAGGGTGTCCTTGAACAAAAATTCATCCTAATTCATAAGTTGCTTGCACCGAGATTCTCCATTATTGGTCAACAATGAGTCCTTCATTTCAACTTTTAACTCGCTCCTGAGATACTTTTACCCTGTGGGTGTTTGCCCTTCCGACCGCCGCAGGATCTCAGGATGATTTTATTAGCACGATAGCCTAATCTACGAGAATGTAAAGGTTCTGGTGTGGGGCGTTTCGGCGAGCACTGAAAAATCGAGCTACACTTGAGTAAAATAAAGTTATTTTTAACCGGAGAAGAGCATCCGGTTTCATATACAAATTCATTCGTCGTATCCTCGCATATCGGATTATGTATATTTTCATTTTCTTGAGAAAAGAGCCAATTTTCTCGACGACACCCTCAATATCTATGTAAATATGTATATAGACATTGAGAATGTACCGAGATATGGGAGGGAAAGAGAAAGCGGGGCTTTTATTGCGAGTGACGAGACTGGAACACAGCAGAGTGTCTCGCGGTACAATGTACCGTATGAAGGAGAGAGATGGCGGTGGTAGAAGATGGAGCGTGCATTTTCGTAGGCTAAAAAGGGACAGTGGTTGAGATAAAGACGAGTCGAGAAACGGGCAGGGACGAGGGAGACAAGAGTATACTATGGGGCTGTGGTGAGAGACGTGTGCGGTGTGCGTGAGCGGGAGAAAGATGGAATAGAGAGAATGGAAACGCGGTGTGTGAGGCTGGGGGCAGTAAAGGACGGAGAGCAAAGCCGCGGGATCTGACGTGAGAGCGGGAGGGAGAAAACGCGCGAGTGAGATAGAGGCATTGAACACGAAGCCACGTGCTATGGGGGAAAAAGGGGGAATGGGAAACACAGGGGCTTCTCTTGGTCGCGGGTGCCTCCAAGCTCAGTTTGAAACGGGCCATCAACGATGCCTACACCATGGTCCCACACCATGAGGCGAGCGGGTCGCTTTAACACGCCGTGAGGCCTTGACATTAAATCGTAACTAAACATATCGCGATGTTTGCCTCTCCGCATTTTGCGTTCTGATAATCAAACATGTGTGATGCATTTTTTTTAACAATGGATTATTAATTTTTTCATCCATTTTAAATAACGGATTTAGTGGGTAATTAACGCTGGGAATAATGTGGCAAAGTTTATGAATATCTATCGAGATAAAACGAAGATTTATTTTTTATTGAGTCGATCTTTAGAAATATTCGATTCTCGGGCTCGCAACATTGTGTGGAATATTCGCAAGCTCTTGCCAAAGGGCATGGTATCTCGATCCGATCTAGATATCGCAAGGGCCGAATCTCCGTGATCGATATCGCGATTGTGATCGAAGACGACTCCAAGGTGCGCCTCGATTAATGCCGGCTGCATAATCGCACCAGACACTCTCCTGTCAGGGCTCGAAAGAGAAAGATAAACGTACGAACGGATAAACTTCGCAGGAGCATGGAAAGAGAAGAGACTGAGACATTGTCCAGGAATGAGTGTTTCGGCCAACGAAAAGTTGGGAGGATTCTCATTCATCGTTTGTGATAATCTGCGTCAGACTCACTAGCCATTGACAGTTTATTCGCTGCGATCTTCAGCTTGAAATTTATACACACCCTCCCATCGTACGGTTTTTTCCTCCAATCGGATATTCAAGAGTTCTGGGTGCAATGAATCGTGATAAAAAAAACGTCGAACTATCCAAGCCAATCGGAAATCGATCCTAAGGCAAAAAAAGTGAAACGATAAAAATATATACGCGGAGAGTTCATTAAAGCCGGTATTATCTCAGTCTGCATGACTTTTTACCGAGAGATAAGAGAGCCGCTGGCTCGTGAAGAATAAAGTAGAGAAAAAAAAACGAGATAAGATAAAAAAAGGAATAAACGAGACGCGGCTCGAACGGGACAATGGGAAACAGCGGAAGTAGCAGCGGCAATAGCCGGAAGGCGCGAAGCTTGCCAAATTCACCGGAAGCTCATAGGTATATACGCTTCCACTACCTATCTACTAATATTTTCACCTGACACAATGTTTACCAGGCATAACAATCAAAGCAACGTTATGACGAACTTTAGCCAAAAGCTAAATCTTTCCTCACCACCAAAGTTTTTCTTTCATTTCCCCTTCACATCTCGGGAATACAAAAAATCTTCATGAAGCGTTTTTTTTTCGAATTTCCTCTGGCACAGACATCGAAAAAAAAATACAACGCTGTTAATAATCCGTTCTTGAACGCGCAAACACTGTAAGTTACCTCGATAACCACCTAAGCAGCTTCTCTTTCTTCGTTGCTCGCTCCTTTTTTCACGCTCATTCTCTGGGCGTTCTTTCTTTCACGAAAAGGCGTAAAATCATGAATACCGTTACGCGGGTACTCCAACAAAGTGGAACAAACCGGTATAGCTTGGACAGAGACAAATCGAAGTATTTCTCAAAGGTTTACCGGAAATTGCATGGGTAATAGAGGCAAAATTCGCGAGTGATTCAGGCGTGTGGTCTCAACGTGACAAAACACGTTGAAGGAGATGACGATAGCTCTCGTTGTGAAGAGCACTTTATCACGAATTTTAGTGTTTTTCATATATTCTGGCACAATCCCAAGTTGAGACTGTTTGCTTTTATTTTTTCATGCGATAGTCCAAGCGAACGAATTTTCGTGGAACTCCTTAACGGGTCATGAACTTTGGCTAACAATATTAAAATACCCTCGTCAATTTATTCAGCAAGAGCTTTTCAATTTTCGTTACGAATCGTTACAACTTCGGAATAATGAACCTTTTGTCAAGAAACAAGGCAAAAATTCTCGAACCTGATGAATTTTCCAATTTTCATCTCGCACTAGCGAAGGAGGATCGAGCGAAGAAGAAGATCCTTCAGGCTCTAATCAAACATATGCGAATCAGGCAGATGGTTTCTATGCATTTGCCTCGCATAGCTCAATGCAATCGCATACATGAATATATATAAGGAATGCATAGGAGCCCTGCTCCACCAAAGTAATGAATGCATACGAATCTATATATTAATGCTATTTATAATATACATTTATTAATGTATACATGCATGTATTTTCTCCCATATACATAGGCTTTGTAAGGGACGCTTATTATAATTATACACTGAACGGCTGGGCTCGTGCACTGTGCACAGAGACAAGAGACTTTGCCACTGGCGATCTATATCGGGAAGAAAAAAATTAAAAACCAGATTCGCGCAGCCCGCTTCAGCCAACGGCTAACTTTTACACATACGTATAAACATACCCGCACCGTATACTTTTCTCCCGGTGCTGCTCGACGTTTGGCCCTCGACGCGCGAAGACCGGTTGGCAAAGAATCTTCTTTCTTTCTCCCCGTACGACTTCAACACCTCTTTCCAACACGCACCGCCAGCCTCAAATTCTTGTAAGGTGCACTAATAATTCGTTAAATACCGAAACTAATGTATGAGCCTGAAGTTTCCATTGACGCAATGCGATGAAACGAAGAAAAAAAAAACAATCGATTCGTCACTTATTTTTTATTTTACGAATCCATGCGTGAGTAACAACGAAGGCAAGAGGCAAATTGAGGAATCACGCTTATTTTTTATTTCGTGACATTGCATCGATGCAAACTTCAGGCTCATACTAATGTTCATCCCTTGCGGAGTAATTAATCATAGTTATTAAGTGCTCACGTTGAGTGTCTCACGTTACGATCCAAGGAGGCAACTGATGTCAAAAATATTGAAAAAATAATACGTTAGTCGTTCTGGGCGACAACGATACCCTCGTATTTGATTTCCAACCGTTGAAGAACGGAGAGACTAATAAATATAGAATAATGGAGACGTGTGTTGATGAAAAAAGAAGAAAAAAAATATTCTGTAGGGCCACCAAAAATGAAACCGACGTAAGACGAGAAGACTCGTCACAATATGCCTACTCGAAAAGAGCAAAAAAGCACTCGTCCTTACGGTGTTGAGTGGCTGCGAAGAAATGGATATATACGCGCAGTGTACTCTCTCACTTGAAATTAATGCGCGCCACACGTCTACCAGGAAAAAAGTGAGTGGAGTGGTGTCACAAGCCTGAGAAGGTTTAGGAATTTTCAGCGGCAATGTTACGCGGTCACGTTCGTTAAACGTCTTTATTTTCGAAGATAATCATTGAAAATACAATAAATATTGTCACGGAGGTACCAGAGGATTCATAGTGCTTGTTCAAAGAGAAGAAACTCGTTATAGCTTACTTTTCATTCTGAGAAGCAACAGGATCGCGTGAGAACGTTGTCTTTGCGTGTTTTCGAGTTTTTTTTGTTTAAATGAGAGAATTTCCGATAAGCCGGTAATATTAAAACGTGTACCGCAGATATAGTTGTGGGATATTTATGAGAATTTAAAACCCGCGGCTAAAAAATATGCAGCCTGCTGCTGCTGCTGCTGCTCTGTCGGAAACGAATTACCATGAGTCGAGTTCGGGATCGGTGGGAGGACCGGTCCTCCTTTTTTTTTCTCTTTCTCGCCCTCGTCTTCAAGAACCAGCTAAGCAAAAGAGTTTCGCAAAAAAAATATATATATATATATTCACCGATACAGACACGCAGGAGTCTCGGGAAGTTTCAGCCACTCGGTGTTCGCACGTATCTACCTGTGGAGCGCAGTAGTATTTCTGGATATTCGCGTGAGTGCACACGCACGTGGTCGAGCCACTTGCGACCTCGAAATTCTAACGTCCCGAAAGAAGCTCTTTGTTCCCGGCGGGTTTTTTGACACCGCGTCATTATTTGCTGAAGTTTTAACGATCGACCCGAAGTAGGGATAGCAATAAAAATCCACAATCGAGCCCGTTATTTGGAAGGAAAAAAAAAAAAAACATTGAAACTTACGTAATTCTCGCGGTATAGCTCGTGTTTTTCTAATTTTGCCATTTTTTTCTCTCCCACTTTGTCTCTTGTATGCTCCGTTTTTCGCGCGTCTCTTGGACACTCGCTCCATCAAGCGGTTCAGTTTAGTCTGAGCGGCAGATTTCCCACAGCGTATTTTTCCCCGAAGACCCGAGAGCCTCGCGGCTGGAGCGATATGCCAAACGAGGAAAAGGAATCCTCGGGTGATTTATTACCGTCACGACTGACGATTATTTCACGGGCTCAAGCCCTGCGTCTTCACCACAAGATATCTATTTTTTTCCTCTCTTATTCTCTATCCATTCTCCTCTCGCTCACTCTTTCTCGTCTCTCTTTTATTTTTTGCATGTTGGGCTCTCCCTTACTCTCTTTATTTAGCAAACGAGTTCAAAGACACCCCGCGTGAGCTTTCTCGTGCACGAATCCCTCGAGCCGCAAAGCGTGAGTCAATGTTTTCGATGTGAATGGTCGCCAAAATAGACTCTCGTAGTCACACAAGAGGCATGGCCATGCTCGCATTCGCACGTAGTAAATAAATTCATGTGCGTTCCTTCCAAAAACTACAAAGAACGACAAAACTTTTCTGCTCCTCGCATTTGAAAAAAAATATATATATAAATTCGTCTATGTATTTACAAGCTTTTTATTTTACTCCGATACATTTGCACACGAGCCTGAGCATCTATGAGCTCAGGATAGAGTGTTAAACGTCCATAAATATACAGAATCATAACTCGACTGCAAGTACTCGAGATTTTCTTGAGTGCTCCGTGACCAGCTGGCACTTCTCAGACCACAAAATATATAATTATAACCCGCCCACCCGATTCAACACTTTTGGCCCGCTCGTGTGAATACTGGACAAAGCCAACAGGATGTTCGGTGGACATACATTACAATTTAGGGGTGCGTTAAGGACTTATTGTGTCCGCACCGCACCGATGTAAAACTTTCGCTTGGAAATAATCGCTTCCTCCTCCTCTATTAAAACTCGCTGCTCCCTCATTTATATCGTATCATAAATCCATAAAGAGGATAACGAATGATAGTTCATTGCCAGGGAATACTTTGACCTGCTCATTCGATCAAATTCACTTACCGCATGTTTACATCTACTGACTCTGAATAATCCCAAGGTCGTCGCAGCAAAATAAACTGCCAGAGTTTAGTGAAAATTTGAGGCATTTTTTTTAACTCTCTGTGCCAGGAATTCCGCGATCTTTGAATTTTCTCAGGATTCCCTTTTTTTGGCGCGGATCGAGTCCTTGGAAATAATGTTAATTTATTTGTTCGGTAAGTATGGATCTTCTTTGATCACGAGGAAGAAATAAAGAGATCGGTGGCAATGGTTAAATGAAGAAACGACGTGCAGGGGCAATTCTCGTTCGTGGCAATACTCTATGCCTCGACAAAGCATAGTGCAGTCCAAAGTATTATTGTACTCTATGGTACTTAGCATATTATAGAAGCAGTATTACATACCATTAGCTCTGTAGCATATATAGACGAAAATACACACGTAGACGTAGCGAAAACATAAAGCTGAAGTCCGCAACGTTGGGCTCCAACGAAAAAAACGTTTTCCTATTAACTTTTTGTTGAATTTTCAAAATTATGGCATTTTTCGTATCGATTTTATGGCATTTTTCGTATCGATTTTGTCTTTGGATCTCGGAAAAAAATGGTTTTATCGTCTTGATTAAATATTGGATGAGAATCGCGAGATCTGCTCCAGAAAAAAACAGAATTTCGTTGCACTCCAACGTTGCAAACTTCAGCATCGTGCGAAAACTATTCGCGAGTATTCACGACGTATTAGGCATAATGCTAAATTCCGTCTGGTACGCCGTGCAATTATCCCTAATTGCGCCGAATGAATTAGCGACCTCGTTTCTGCTCGAGGCATCCGAGACGAGAGATATATGACTGAGAGCGCACAAAAATGTCCGGTGATCGCTCCCACTAATTCTCTTCGGAGAGCGTGTCAACTCGCCACTGAATGTTTCGATCTCTCAGGGTAGCTGTGTCTGTTTAACTGGGTGGGTGTGTTTTATGCAGTCGGCAACGACGCTGGAATGAAAAGCTTGTCCGCAACTGCGATTGACAAAAAAAGTAATCACTCGCGCATATCAGAGTATTGCATACAATCTTTCACGTTGACGTTTCTTTTTTTTATGTTGGGAGGAATTTTCATGTCGAAAAATGCATTTTCGTGCATTTTCGAAATCTCTCGTATTTTTAATTATCCAAATTTGTACATACTCTAATTAAATTGAACGAACCTCACGAGAGGGCGAGAAAGTATTGTGCAGAGAGAGAGAGAGTTGGACCGAGGCAAGTATACTTACAGATGCATATCGTAGCAAAAGTCAGAGTGCAACGAGCCGGCCGACATTCCTTCTAATTGCAAAGAAACTGTGCAGTCAAGATCGCCAGAAGGTCTTCAAACTATATATACTAGATGTATGCATTTTCATGTATGCTATAGCGTTTCGTCTCGTTACACCGAAAGGGTTAAATGTCTCACGGGGCGTCAGGCCATGCACTATGAGAGTGGCAAGCGTGAATTTAGTATAAACGCTCGAGTGCCGGAGCAAACCGCTACGAATCAGAAATCCTTTTTTCGCTACACATATATGAGCAAAAATAACATTACGGGAGTACGGCCGAAACGCGCCAACCCCATGAGGATCCCAAGTAGATTTTTTCTCGGAGATGAACAATATGCGTCGGGCCTCAAACTTTCTGCGAACTGATAACGCACGTTTCTCAAGATTCTCAATGCTCAGTATGAATCCTAATAATTGCCACCCCGTGACAACTTTTTGAGGCGTTGTGTGCCAACGCGGTCAATTCTAATATTTTGTTTTCAGTTTTTCCGTGCACACGAAATATTTTCCGAGCCCAAATTCATTGAATAAAGTTGTTAGAAATTAACTGAAGCACGACATACTCTAAATAATTCAACATCGTTCGCGGTTAATTTGTTATATAATAACCAAAATTTCGAAAAAAATTGTCGACCGATTTGTTTTAAAAATGAAATGGAATGAAATAATAAATATTTGGACTTCTACGTGGTGAAATTTTTTAAATGCAAATTTGAAGGAGCTCTATGGCCAGGAAATTTTCCACGAAACGTCTGCAAATGATCGCAACATTTTCCATAAATATTATTTTTTTTTCATCCCATGAATTCTACTGTTCAAATAAAATCGTGCGTTTAATAATGCGGGGATAAAAAAAGAGATGATTGGGCACGTGGATATCAAAGAATGGAAATGCTCGTTAACGCTTTCTTGCGAGCGCACGCACTTCAGTTCCTTTCGTATGATGGCACAGGATAATGTGTCATTTATACATGTTGATGCACTGATTTGAGCGAAAAGCATTGAATCGAGAAAACAGTCCCGCTGCATATATATATATGTATATATAGGCGCAGCGGGGTTGTGCAAAGGGACTGAGGACGGAAGAGGTATGGTGGATTGTAGTGGTAGTGAGATCGATATGGCGCAGGAATTTCAGGCACGTCGTTCGCCACGTTGTCGGGCCGGAAGGGTTTATGGACGAGAAACACAAGAGGGACTGTATTGCAGGGTTACAGCGGCGAGATGAGGGTTGAAGGCCAGCAGGTTTGAATCTGGCGGAGGGAAAGGGCGAAACGTTCAGGTAATTAGTAAAATTCCCGTCTCGCACTATTGTGATGCGAGGCATATGTGCGTCGTCAATATCGCACGACATTAATTACAGAAGCTTTGACGGGAAAACGTGCAACTTTCGGAATCGCCACAGGCGTTCGCAATGAAAATTTATCTCGAGCTTATATATTCATACATAGGGAATGCATACGGGGAAGGAAGCCCGAGGAATTCACATTCAGGATTTATCATTGTTTGTGAAAACTGCGGGTTCTGCTCGGATCAACATTGGACGTCCAATTCAGGCTCGCAGTTCATGTCATCGTCTCTCTTCCTTTCTCTCTCGCTTCCTCACGCCGCTAGATATTCGTCCCTTTTTCTACTTCTCTTCCGCTTTGCCATAGACAAGGGTCGATGTACACCGTTGTTGATCTCTAATCACACTGTTGGGTATAATCATTCAAGCCGAACGTTCTCGGATGGGAAATTGCAGACATGTATACCCAAAGTGAATGCTTCCGATCAATCCTCATCCCATTGTTTCTCGCTGGTTCCTGTTCTGCTTCGACATGTGAATTTGAACCTTTTGGAAAAAATGTCTGTAGCAAATGTCTTTTGCCACTCTTTGCGAATGAATTCATCGAGGCAGAATTCAGACTCTCGGAATAACTGAGGAATTTTATTAAAACGAGTAAATAATTGTGATTACTCCCGTCACGCTTCATTGCGTTTTATATACCGTCGGCTTTTTATTCGTTTTCACTGATGTGACCGAATGTTAAAAAGAAAAAAAATGAATAGCAGTAAGCTCGCACGAAGAAAGCGCAAATTTGGCGACAGCTTGTTCCTTTTCGAGTTAAGGCTCGAAGGAGGGTGGCAACACCGCGATTCGTGTCAATTCGGCTGAGGGTGCACCAGCCACGGAGACATTAATTTTCGATATTGCACTGTAAATAATATCGAATCTCGTTTCTTTTCCTTTTTCCCTCCTTTCCTTTCGCTTCTCTTCTCGCTGGCTCGCGTATCGAGGCATATTGTTTCTGACAAGCCAGGCCCCCATATTATTTTAACCCTCTAGAGCTTACCACGTTTCGTTGATTTTTCCCGACCACGAGGCAAGAAAAAAGTCTCAGTTCCGTCTGCAAAATTTTAGTGCATTTTGTGTTTTCTCCCTTTTCTTTCGTCCGCCTCGAATAAATCATTGAAAAATCTTTTATCGAATATCCCCAAAGACACGAATATTTGTTGAATATTTGTTTCTTCTGACACGGGTCCTTAATCTCACAATCGTCGATTCCAGACAACAATGCTCGCGTCCGGTCCTCACTTTTTCGCTTCTCTTTCTCTCTCTATTCTCCCTTCCGCCGATCCTTTCACGTGGCAGACACGACGCGGTCAATTAAAGAAATGATTGTATCCTCGGTAAAAAATAGTTGCGTGCAAATAAGATTTACATCGAGCCTCGTATCCTGTAGAAACGTAAGGACCTTTCTCCCTTTCTCATTTGCTCATTCTCTATACTTGTTCGCCTTTATTCGATGTGTATGAATTTCCACACACGAGCTATCGTACATTATAATCGAGCGACAAGGAGAAAAGGAAAAAAAAGTATTTGTCGACACGACAGGAGTGGACCGGCCGCAGAACTATTATTTCTCACAAAGGAAACACACCTTACACACATGAATACACACCCAGCTAGGTAAACATGTAGCTAAATACAGATTGGCATTTAAGCGAGCAACGTTTTACAACAATCTCTAGCAATTTACTTGACTCTCTTTTCTCACAATACAACGACGAAGAATTCTCAATTCTAACGTCTTGATATATCCTCCAGTGCGTGTTCATCTAAATGATACACATTTAAAACTATTTGTTTGTTTTAAATGTCTCGTCCGCCTGGTGCAATGATCGCTAAAAGTTTTGTAACATTCCTCATTGTTGTTCGTTTCTCTGTACGCCTCAAGCTCGTGAAATCGTCCGGTTGATTTTTTACTGGGGCTGTTTTTTCATCATTATCGCAAAGCGTGTAATTCCTGGGAGTACCCGTGGCACCCATGACTCTGATAGTTGCTCCTTTCTCCGTAATATAACCCTTGCACGAGAAAGCCAGTGTTTATTTGGCACTGCTCGGGCGGTTAACCGAGAATCCACTATCCCTCAATTTCTCCGGTTCACTCTTACTATGCCGGGCTCTTTCTATCCTCGTCTTCCTCTTTCTCTCTTTGTTTCTCTGCCACTTTGATATTCTCACAATACTCCAAAATGCTTCGCTGAACCGCTTGAGACACTCGAATGTCATCTCATCGATATCCATCCCCCTTCGGATGCTTTGTTCGTCATCGTTTTGTACCAGTTTGCAAACTCATTTTCCTTCGCTCCCTCGTGAGCAACGCCGAAATAACGAGCAAGAACGTCGTGCTGCTTTTATTCCCTGGCAAACAACGCGATTTTAATCAGATGCTCGATATCTCCAAGTTTTCTCTGTCTATTCCTACAAACGTAATGATTTTTCGAGAGTCACTCTCGATAATAAAAAAACGTTTTAATCGATTTTGGGAAATCTTTTTTTGTTTTCATTTTAAAAAAATTGAAAAAATGCAAACACGATTATAACAAAAAATTACCCCTTTTGGACAATAGAGCCGAGGAATTTTTTGTTCCTCCGTTAATATGCTCGGCACTTGAATTTTTTTTTCTTTCCTTCGTTTATAAAGCAAACAAGAAGGTTTAGCTTTTGTCGGCGAGAGTGCATGCAGAAAGGAACGTGGTCACACAAAAAGTCTCTTTCTTTCGTGCGTTCGCATTTCGACGACGAACATTCGAAATGAGACGAGAGACCTCCCTGCCCGAGAGAAATGAAAAAGATCTCCCTACACAGTTCCTTTCTCGCTGCCAGTGTATAACTCAGCGTGTTCGATAATCCGCAAGATCTTTCTTTGTAGATTCGCAGCAGTTGGACGAACCGCGAGAGCGAAGAAAAAATAATGAAGAAAAATAACTATCCAAGTTTCGAAACGATTAATTTTCATATTCCTATGACTTTTTTCTTATTTTAATATCTCGTCAGATCGCATTGCGATTTATTAAGAAAGCCCGCGTAGGTCTAGTCCAGTAACCTCGCTATAGTTCATAGATACGAGAATCCTATTTCTCCTTCGTCTTTCTCCTCAGCTTCGTATTTTTTGCTTCAACGTTCGAGACCCACTTAACGACTTCCGGCTCTAAAAGTGAGAATTCGCACAGACACAGCGAGCAGCAAGGCTCAACGCTTGTAATAACGATAACACGATGTTCTCGTTATGGCACATATACATATTCGACAAATGAATTGATCCGAGGCGTCGGTCAGCTTTGAGACTTCTCGAAAAAATTTATCAACTCTTACACGTAAATACATTTGACTCGTTATTCATTTCTGATTGATTGACATTTTTTATTAACGATTTCGCGATAACAAGAAAATAAAAAAAACAAAAAAACAAAAAAATTTCGCACACGCATTAACGTAAAAGAGCGATGGACAAATTTGTCAGACATTGGCACATTTTTATGCAGACAATAACTCAAAGAAAACGGATGGACGAAGCAGGTTATTGATGTCCCAATTGTCAACGATTTGGTTCTGACGTTTTCGTAATTTAAAATCGTCTTTATGGTGTTTCATTCAACGGCATAGCCTGTGGCGAGGAAAGTTGATGCGTTACCAAACGTACGCAGTGCAGAGATTGTCTGCTGTACGTTATATTTTTTCTCCAAGCTCCGTATCTTCAGTTCGAAATAGTAGTTGGTTCGTGAGATTGAAAGTGAGAGAGAAGCTAAAGTCTGGAGTAAGTGACGTATGCTCTTTGTTCCAGGCTCCCATCACCATACAACAAGCAAGCGGGTGCTGGTGGCCCTGGGGTTGGTCCAGGGGGTACGAGTATCCCATTGCCAGCGACCGTAGCGGCGACACGAAGATGCCCTCCGGACAAGGTCAGGCCAGCTCCGGCCCCTGCTCATCAAACTCAGCTCGGTAAGTTCACAAATTCCGCCAAAGGCGTATATCCCAGCTGGTCCATCAGCCATTCATCCCTCTTATCACCACACACATCCACTTCAAAGATACTCTAAAGTCTGTTGGTTGCGCCGATACAATCTGGCCTGTAATTTCATTAGGACGCTAATTAAAAAAGTGAGCGATCTCGAGGCCGAACTGGCCAAGAATAAGAAAAGAACAAACGTCTATTGGGAGGGAGTAGAACTTTCGACAATTATCTCGGAGATAAATTGTTTATTTGCACAAGATTTTTTCAACTTTATTGTTCAATGGGAGTTCACGTCAGATAATTCCATTAAAAAACATGCCAAGAGGTGGAAATTTCATGGAGCACGAATATGCCGAGCGAGTTTAAAGAAAATATGGTTTTCATGGTCTACAAGTTCCTCGCACATTCGTGACTAGTGAATATAATTATGAAGTAAAGAATACATTTTTATTTTGCTTGTGCAAGAGGCAAATTATACTTGAAAGGTAGTCTCGCATTGAAAGCGGAAGAGAGGAAAAAAGACGGTTACTTTAAAGTGAAAAGAACGTTCATTTTAAAGTCATACGTTTTTATTACACGCGAAATAGTTTGAATATATTTATATCCATCACATTGCAGACTCCCTACTCTATATTATCCGTGTCCGGAAGATGAAAGTGAAAACGAGAGTGATACGAGGAACGAATAAGTGTAGAAAAAGAAAAAAAAACGCGACTGCAAATGAAATCGGGCGATGGCTGTTTTGCCGTTTCTTGCAAAGTTGACGGGGTTTTCAGTAAATACGACAAAGCCGGACAAGAGGAGAACGATTATAAAGAGAGAAAGAAGAATCCAATTGAAGTTTTTGTTGCAACGAGGGAGAAAGTTTTCGGCACGAAAATTTAGGGGACGAAATATACAAAAGACAATAAAGCTTCAGCGTGTTTTATGAACTCTCGTATTTTCGACACAAATATTGATGGCGCCGAAGAATCGAATTAAGATTTAATCTCGCAACGTTTCCCTTGAATTACCAAAGTAATGACTAATTCGCGAGACTTCTAAGACCTCAGATGTCTCCTTTCCATCAAATCCAATTTAAGCCAAGAACGAATCTCCCATCAGTCAGTTCGTATTCCTTCTCTTAACGGGACGTTGCGCACGTTAATCGTGAAAGACACGTTATCCACGCTCCCTATGTTCTCATCATTAGCCACGAACTTCTCTCTCTCTCTCTCTCTCTCTTGTGCTCTCTTGGGCTCGAGGATTCGATACAAAAACGTACATTAGCAGCTATTAGTCGCGCGGATGGCTTCCGGCGTCATTGAACGAGGCGTGTCGTCGACGTACGTCGAGATCCACACATTTCTAAGGATTACCCAGGGAAAGGCGCGGAAGAGCTTTTCTTTGGATTTGTACGCGCGGAAAATCTCATTTTCTCGCGCATATAGCGGAAGGATTATCGTTCGAACGAGAAGAAAGCCCGATGCTCGTAAGAGAGAAAAATTCTCAATGGGGTTTTTTTTTTTTTTTTCTTATTCTTATTAATATTTAGAAATGAGAAGAGAATTTAGCGTCTCGTATATATGGACGACCATTAGGCCCCAGCCTCCGAGCTTTTAGCAACCCTTTTTGGGGTGCGACACGCAGAACCCCACTCGTTCTCATCGTCACGACCCTCCAGCTCTCATTTTCCCTTGTGCCTGAGACGCGGGTCTGTGAAATAATAAAGAATATAAAAAAAATTGCAACTCTAGTGGGCCCGCATGCAGCTCCGATGACTTGAGTTGCTCCTGTCATCAAATATGTGCCCGGCCTATTCACATCGGTCAGCGAATTTCAATTAAACTCATATCAGCTCCGATTTGCATACTCTGATTCGATTCAGAGTGCGACGAGCCACTGTATTAATATTTTTTCAATGCAACGTAAAAAATCGTTTGAGAAAAAAATCCAACAGGCGCGTGAATGATATGCACATACATTATTCATTGAAAAAAATTGACACGTAAAATGTAAAATTGAGGAGAATACTTATCGGGGCTCCGGAATCGATACAGTTGGCTCCTTTGCTTCGTAACCGGACCAACTCCCATGTATCTCTTTTTTCTCTCCCTCTCTTCCTCCGTTTCATCCCTTTGAGCTTGAGTCTGCTCCCTGTTCCGCTTTCCCGCAACGGTTATGTGCGTTCAGGTTGCGTACAGCAATAACGCGAGCATCTTTCTCGATGGAGATGGAATAGAGGAAGATGGATAGAAATGGGCAAACTCTCCTGTGGCTGTATACAAGAGGGGGAGGTGAAAGTGCGCGTGGCATCACCCCATAGCTTTATACTTTAGTCCAGTGTGCTCCCTCCTCTCCTTCTCTCTAACCCCGCGACTAGCAACATTTTAGGGCGCCCACGGCCAGATGTGCACCGTCGATTCCCAGGGGTTTTCAAACCCACTCTATTTCCCCAACCAGAATTCAACATTGTAACCCTCCCCTTTGGAATATGTAATAGTGTGTCTATCCAATATAAACATAGTTCTCGTCGTCGAGTCGTCGTCGAGTATAATGCTCCGCGTATTTTCATCATAAATTCATGAATTCAACGCTCACAAATTTATGCACATTAATCACAGCTCGTTTGCATTATACAAACTTGGCGTGCTTTTCCGTCGTTTAATATCAATTATTAAATTATTTAAAGATCGATGTTATCGTAGATTTGTTTAATTATATAATGCGGGATTGAATGGATCGTGAAAACTCGGGCTGAGAGTCACTGAGTGTCGACCAAGTTGGTATAGGGATGCGAATGACGTACCGAGCAACTAGAGAGGCTCTCTGTGTTTGAAAAGCACGCGTGCCCCAGAAGATATGCCAGTTTTTCAAAGGAGAAAAAACCGCCGGTTGATCGTACACTTTTATTTAGACAAACTTTTTTTTTGCTCCCCTTTACTTTTCTTTAGGATTGAATATTAGATTTATCCAAATACGACTCGGTTGAGATTCCGTGCCGAAGAAAAATTTCGAGCTTCAAAAATCCCTTTTTTTTTTCAGCAGCTCGAAGACTTTTTTCGTTCAACTTTTTTCCAACATTCAATCCGTGCCTGACGATCATTTTTAATTGAGAATCTCGGCTTAGGGATCGTGGACCTTCCGAACTCGCAGTTGGCGCGATTCACAAGATAACACATGTACGAAAGTATCAGCCGCGACTGCCTGGCAAATAGGAGACCTCACGAAAAACGCACACCACTCAAGAGCGTGGATTTAATTGTTGCTGATGGTTGAGCACAGCTCTTCTATATATGTGCTCCGGGCGGGTGTTACGGCTTATAGGGGATGTATTTGCGTGGCTTGTATATCATGTACCAACCCCATCGAGGCTGTATTTTACAGGCTTTGTAAATCCACCGAACCCTTTTAACCCTTCGGGATGTCCAGTAGGATGAAACGAATTAATTAGCTTTATTTGAGCACCACTGACGTTATTTATTCAGACGAAAAAATTCAAATTTTCTACGATTCCAAGGGTTCCTTGCCGAGGATCACTGCCACTGACAATCCTGTCGACTAACCGCTCGCTCAGAGGACGATGGATCAAAATTAATATTTCACTATCCTCGAGCTTGAAAAAAGTTCCGAAGCGACATTTTTGCAAAAAAAAAAAAACAGTTCATGCCGATAATATTTTCTTTTGCCCGTGTTTTGTTTATCCTCCGAAGCCCCTCGAATTTTTTGTTTTTTTTTTTTCAAATCGAGACCCCACGGACGACCAAGTGGATTCGTATGTTTTGTTACGCCAGCTCATGCTGCCGCGTTGTGTACCAGAGCCTAGAAAACGAGGCTCCGGAGCTAGGTCAGGGTTTTCCGGAGACGGCTATGTGCCAGGGGACTGGCAAGCACCATTTAAACCCACAAGTTTTCGCTCCGATGAGTTTATACACAGCCCGCACGGACTACCCTACAGAGAAAAGAAAAAAAATTAACGATCAATTGAAATAAGTAAGGCCAACTTTCCAGAGTTTTCAAGCGTGATGGGAATAAGAATTTTGGTCGAGAAACTCGATCGTCTAGATTCGATTAATTCGGCTGTCTTCCGATCCCAGGGCCAACATCAAAATAAGCAAACATCTTTCCCTTTTTTTTTCACGTTTGTCCCACTTTTTTTTTTATCCTGCTTACGAAAATATTTTTTTTCTACATTCAAGCTCGCGCCATGAAAATTCCGATGAACTTGCCGAAAAATACGATTCGACGAGTGATGCGGTGAAAAATCCACATTAGTGAGTCTTTGAATTAGACTCTTTTAAGTAATCAGGCATGTATATATATATATACCGGGTATATAATGCCCCTTGGGGAAATCTCTTTGCCCGGAAAATCATCGTTTTCATAAAGGGCACCGTCGCAAGGGTTCTTATTTCGAGAAAGCTTAGTATATATCTGTAGGTATGGTGGAGTAACGCTACGGTTTCCGCCACCCCATAAACTCGATAAATCCCAGGGGTATCAGAGCTACATAGGTATCTGGCACCGGAACTCCGTGAATTCCCTCTGTCCCAGTGCTCCCGCTATATCCCTTCTTCCTTCTTCTTTCTCATCATATTCTAGCTCCTCCGTGCGGCTCCTTTCCGCCTCTTGACACAGGACATTTCATGCTAAATCAGAGCAAACTTATACGAGCTTCGTAGAAGCTGTGAGGTATTGTATAATTAAAGAAAATTCTAATGAAAACGACTCCGAGAAACCGAAACCAAAATATAGTTAGGCGATTGAGTGCAAAGGTAATTGGAAGAAGTTTTAACAAAATTGACACCGAACGTCGTATATACATTGACGTATATGGCTGTGCATGAGTACAAGTACATTTGCTTGTGCGTGTGTTTGACTTTGTTCATCCTCTTTGGTTTGCTCGCACCCTCTGGAGATGACTCTCGGTGTGTGTCGTTTTCATGCAAGGGGAAGCAAGAAAACGAGCGGTCCCTCAGCTCGATTCTCGTTTTCCACCACTCCGCGAGGAGGAACTCCTCGCAGATGTTACGAGAGAGCCCTCTTTGCCAGAGAAAATCCTTCTGTGTCTTCTCCTTGGCAGAGAAGACCGGTGACTTTGTCGTCGTCGCTTAGCAATCGCAAAGGGGTGGAAATTCGCGAGGGTTGAGGCAAAAGTTCGAACTCCAAGCTCTTCCAATTAGAATAATAACGATTACCGTGGCGATCGGAGCGTGGGGCAAAAAAGTTTCTCACACAAATCTCCACCTTAATTTTCACTGCCGTGTTAACTTGTCGTCTTTTCGAAGCAATAAAGTTTAACACTATTTATCTTGATGCCTTATTTACGAACATTCGTCACTAATTTTATCGGATTATTCGCTCCACTCGATTGTACTTTTGTATGTGTCATCGGTGAGTTGAACAAAATATATCTTTGCAAAGCTTTTCGTCAGACATTCCCGGAGCCACATTTTTTTTCCAAATTCATTTTACCAACATTTAATCGCTCGGAAATCTTTCAACGAGTCTCGCGGTAATTCCAGAAATGGATGACTAAACGGAAAGGCACACAGCGAGGCCGGACAGGGAGGTTCGTAAATTCTTCTGCGGTTGTTTTTTATTTTTTCTTCCTTCTTCATCGTCATGATGGCTTTTTTGGTTTTTCATCTGGCGCTTGTAACGCATAACGATTCCCTGCATCATGTTCACGCATGTATATATACACGTACGCGCTTAAGTACCGACCAGAGCGATAAAGCAAGAATTGAAAAAGGAAGATGATAAGATGAGAAAATTGGAGTTTCGCATCGTCACAAACGTAACAACGACACTGGCTCTTTAACCCTCTTGATATTCGAATCTTCCTCGAGGTCTCGCAATTACTCTTCATTCCTCTTTCCCCCAGTCTCTTCAAAGATTCTAAACTGCTCAACAATTTCCACCATTTACAAAAAACATATATATCCTCCATAGAATTCGATCATTTATAGAAACGGCGCAATAAAAATAAGCGACGGTTACCAAGGACTTGCGTAAATTTTATGTCATTTGTTTCAATTTTTCGGAATAAACGATAGAAATTTCATCATTATTTATCAAAAATCTCCACCAGCCATTTTGACTCCTTTTCTTACAAACTTTCCGTGGGAATCGAGAAAAATAGTGACCCGTAACCGATCGAATTCGATTCTAAATTACCCTTGCTCGATCTACCAGGTTGAGCACCACTCAATTTTTTTTCTTATCGTTCGTTTTATTCCTGCTCCTTCTCTTGTGCACTCTTACACATTTTAACGGGATCTTCGGTAGCTTACAGACATTTGTGGAGCTTTAAATCTCTTTCAGGTTAAAAATACAACAGCAGTGCGTTGTCGAGTAGCACATCAAGTTTTGCTCACGTACAGTCTCATTTCTTATGCACGTATGAAAGTGTACGCGTACGTATATTTTTGCATCTGTTTTCTTCGTAGCTGTGGCTTACGGTGGTGCGGTTTATAGTCGAAACGACGCTCCATTTCCTTGCCTACTTCGTCAAGACGACGACGACGACCACGAAGTAAAAATGAGATAAGTGTATGCGAAGAGAGCAAGAGAGAAAGTGTGACAGGGGGGGAAAAATAAATGCATGTTGTACATATTCGGCGTCGCACTCGCGCGCTGACAAGGACTCAAGTAAAAGGGTCGAAGGTGCGTGTATATATACTCTTTTAACTCGTTGTATTCCGTAATGAACCGGGACTAACGGGCTTCCTGATGAGAACCGCAAATATGCACACACTGCCGAATAATCTTTAACATCCTCGTGAGACGCATATCTTCTCAACATCAGCGCCTCCCAGCATCTGACCCATGTAATTCAAAAGTAACCGATCCGGCCCGTATAAATAACTCTCGAGGGTTGAACAATCCAATAAATATTACACTTTATGTACGAGGTCTTGCGTTTAACTGGAATTTTTCACGATTATTATTTATTTCAATTAAGACGAAAAATTCGGTGGAAAAATTTATTTCATCATTTGTTTTTCATCCCGGCGCCAATTAATAGTTTGCGGGATCGATTAATGCTTCGGCATTCGTGACCATGCACTCGGTTCGGTGATCGGTTTCTCGTCCGCCTCGGTTCCCCTAGAAATAATTGAATAATTGAATTTGGTGGATCGTTGTGCCGTTTTTTTCCAATGTTTTTTTTTAACTTTTATTCTCTGAGCAGGAGTTTCATGAATCATGAATATTTTTCTGGTGCTTTTATCGTGCGAAAATGAGACGTGCCTTATTGTATACATTTTGTCCTCATTATTACGAATCATGTGCGGAAATACTAGAGACTATAAAGCCGTGCAAACCACCCCCGATTGAACGCGTTATACGTCCGGACGCTTTGGAATTTGCGTTAACGTAATTTCACCGGCGCACTATTCTCGAGAATAGTGTACGCGGCCGATAGACCCTCGAGACGTGCTGCAAGATCCGAGACTGCAATTGCCATTATATCGCGTATCATATATACGTGAGCTCTGCTCTTATCCGACCTTCTCGCGCTCCACACCATGCAATTTACGCTCCTCGTGTCCAGTTTTCCCCAATTTTTATTTCCTACTTCGCAATGCAAGAAAAAGTATAATTGAAGAGATATGTTTCCAAAGTGATGGATTATCAGCGAACTGTATTGATTGCACGTTGAATAAGATATTTTGAGTAAATTATTGATATTTTCTTCGTGCGTGAGAAATATTTGTTCCGATGCTTTTTCACATTGACATTAACCTGTTCCAAGGCACTGAAGCAGTTCGTAACGTTGGTGTCCAACCAAAAATAACCAAACACAATTTTCGTACCGGTTCTGTCGTTCGAGGACGAAAAAAAAAAATCGTTACAATTATCCGAGAAAAAACGGAATTTCGTTGCTTGCCAACGATGCAAACTTCAAAATCGTCCTGTTTATCGTTTCCTGTCCCTTTCGCTAAATTTAGCAAATTTATATTTTTATTTTTGACCGCGTGCAGTCATTTTTAACGATTTTTCAAATTATAAGCAGCAGATTCGTGCTACCAGCAGGTAAAAGTTTAACAGCTCAGGTTAATTGCCATAAACGAGGTTCTGGAGTGCAAACACTCATTTTGCAGGAATACATTGCATGTTACGTGTCGTCGCTTTCATCAACTGTCGGTACATGTGCTAACACATGTAAAGTCGTACATATGTATATGGGGTAGAAAACTAGAGCTCGCGTTGGCACACGAAAGGTTGTATAGCCAGGTCGACTATTCATACAAAAAGCTTGAGTGTATTCACTGACATCGACGATAACGACGAGAGGACCACGGTAACGAGAGGGATTCCGCAGAGTTCACATTGAACGTGGGCATGTTTGCCTCCAAACAAGTCAGACCAACGTGCCAAGAGTCGTGGAAGCAGGAGGTGGCTTGGATTAATAACAAAAAATAAAGTTATTCCATGAGAAGAATAGTGTGCGTTGATACGAGAAAGATTTGAGGCTGGAAAATATGCTGCGAGGGTTACGTACTCGTGCTTGTCGAACCACCACGACATTTTCCACCGCACACCTCATTCGCGCGTTCTTTCCGACCGCGAATCTCCGCCCCGTAGCGGGCTCTCGATGAAGGGGCGCAAAAAAGTCGCGTGTATGGTGTACTTATGAAAAGAAAAAAAATAATTAAAAAAAAAAAAAAAAAAAAAATGGAAAAGCAACGGTTTGGTTTTCTCCCTCGCGAAGCCAAGACTCGGCTTTTCATCGCGTCAGTCCGTCGCGAATGTCGACAGGGTGAAGATTGTGCATTTTAATTACTTGCCGAGACTTACATGTCGCAATGCCAAAATTTAACGGAGGATTCTTGACGCAGAGGATCGTGTGATCGGTGAAATCGAGAGGATAACGCGCTCCTGAGAAACGATGCATTAGATAAGAATACATCGAAGTGAGTACACGACAATAACATCGCAAATGACTCTGATTGCACATGAATTTATGTTCGAGTTCATGAAGCACACGTGACTTGTTGAAAAACGCGAAACCTTGTATGATTTGAATTATACTGCGTATACACATAGTAGAGCCTATCAAATTTCTTGGTACGATGCACATCCAGTCATTTGCATTCGTACATGCACATAATATTGGTGCACGTGTTACAAGTGCCTGAGCTCGAAGATGCGGATGTTGGAGTTTATTATTTCTGTATAAATTCACGTTCAAGTACGTTGAGTTGAGTTTCATGTACGACGGTAAATAATCGACTGCATTTCAAGTTTTAACAAGTTGCGGCCGTTGTGTGTTCAGCCTTCAACGTATTGCCAAGGGTTTCATACAGCATCCATCCGGGTGAAGGGAAAAAAAAGCTGATAAACGTGCATGCATGAAACGAGTTCACGATTATTTGCTGATTCGTGCCACAGCTGGCACGAATTCGATCGGTATTTATACAGAGTATTCATTATTCCTTAAGCTCTAGTGTGCATGCTTCAGTCCTACTGATGTACGCGGATGAAAAATTTTTTTAAAAATGGTAATTTGCGAGTTCGGAGGTGTAGATTTGGTCGGCCAGGTTTATTCCTCGTTACTGAACGTCGCATATTTTCATGGCAACGCGTCGCAAACTTGACGCACGCAAGAACGCGCATGACGACGTTGACGACGGCGATAGAAGCATGGACCACTCGTACTTACCGCGTATACATACACCCGGAAAATCATGCAACCTACCCGCGGATGAAAGGGTAGACACACAGCGAAAAATATATTCAAGTGCAGAGCTCTTTGAACCCTCCGTCTTGTACAAGAGGGTTTCTCCTTTCTCCTCTATATTTTCATATACGTATATATACAGATTTTCTCTGTACTCGTCCAGACTTACTCTCTTTACATCACGACTTTCCAATACTCATAAAATCCAACTGCTCGTTTACTTTTTACTATCATTCTCCCCGTACTTTTCGTCTAAAACAAACGAAAAATGTATATTCTCATACATTCGCCGCTCTCAGCTCATTATTTCGGGTTCTTTCAAAATATTCAATCTCCGAAATAATGAATAACATTATTTTTTAGTTACAACGATACATTTCGTTGATGATGGTCACGTTGTTTCAGCAGCAGTACAGGATTTTTCTTGAAAATGATTTTTCCTTGGATGAGAAATGAAAAATAAAGAAGAATAAAAGAGGGAAAGAAAGCAGAATGTAAACTTGCAATGTTTCATGCATTTTTCATCCGCGTTGTAGCTCGTGGTGGTGTTTCATTGCAAGAGGACACCTGGTTTACATGGTTTTCTCTTTCAGAGCTTACTTTTCACCCTCTGACGCGCTCTTAGCCTTTCTAGCTCGAATCTCTCTCGTCGTCGTCAACGCGCCGAGTTATATGACGTTTTCTCTTGCTCGTTTTTTTTTTTGTTTTACATACCGCGTGCTCGAGGGGGTGGTTTTTCTCTTGTGCTCCGTTGGAACCAGCCCTTCCCTCCCTCTTTTTACCACCAACAGAGTATCACTCACTGTGCTGCTGCTGCCATAGGTGAGGAGAAAAAAAGAGACGAAAAGAGTAGCAAAGCATTCACATCGAATTCTCGCGATCTACCTGCTGCAGTAGTCGGTCAGTCGTTTGTGCTAACTCATCGCTGCCTTGCTCGCACCGACCAATTCGTTGAAAACTTTTTCCGCGCTTCTTATTTTCTCATCTCCGGATATCATTATGTTCTGCGTCAGATTTTCCGGTCTCAGGGACAACGGCAGACTCGTTGCAGTTGTCGTTGAAAATGAGGATCAATGTTCCCCCGATGTATCGGGCTCCGGAACGATCGAAGGTGAGCTTTTCGTATGATCGATTCGTAGCCATAAGACCTTTTGACCCTCCAGTCGTGAAGCAATCCGCAAATTTGCTGTAGTAAAATTTCGCGATCCTGGAAAATCCAGGAATTAATAAAAAATCACAAAATATCGATCGTTGCTTTTCCCTGGCTCAGAAAACCCAACAAGCAAAAATTTATGACGAAGGGAGAATCATTTCTGGCCGAACCAATTAGTGAAATAGTGCCACATGCTAAAAAAACGTGCATGAGCTACTCTGTAATTAGGGAATTGGAGTTAATGAGAAAATTAGTCCAGTCGGAATATCGCATGAATAATGAGTTCTGCAATTTATCCAAGTTCCACGCGATTACCATTGTATAAATTGGTATCTTCTTGCAATTTCCTTCCCTCGGTAGTTTGTTGGATGTTATAGCTGCGAGATAACGAAAGGTAGAGAAGAAGGAGGAACAATAAGGACGAGCAGAAAGATGAATCGTCCCTGCTAGTCCGGTCTGTTTAGCTCGTTGTCATCGTCTTATTCCTTTTCATTCGTTTTGTAGTCGGTTTTTTTCTCGTTTTTATCGTTCTCGTATCCACGAGTAGTTCAGTTTACGGTCTTTCTATATCGACGGCAAAAGTAACTGGGAGTAAAAAGTCTCTTTGGACAATTTTTCTCCGTTGGTTCAATTTCCGGTACGAGCGAACAAAAAAAACCACCTTATCGCGAGTTTGTATAAGTCCTTCCAACTTTCAACTCTGTGCGATGAAGAGCTTCGGAGAATAATAAGAGTTCATGCACTTGTAGTTCTTCCACCGTTCTCAATCTTTTATACAGCACGAAATAAACAGTGGATCACTCTTCGTATATGGGGATGAGAAAGGGAAGCGGAAAAAAATCCTAAAAAGTGGCTCGATCGTCTTTATACCCTCTCGATATATTTCAAGCCTCGCGCTGAATCTTTATCTTCCAGACGTCCCGAATCCAGTCGATGCATCTGCTACAAAAGTTAAATAACGCGACCTTTCCCTCAACTATCGAATATTGCCCTCCATTCTTCACCGCTCATTTTTTCACCCCCCTATCCTATAAATCGAGAGAATATTTCAATCGCGAATCGACCAAAAAAATGGTGAAAAGAGCCGAAAAATAAAATACGCAAAGTCTCGGAATTCCGTCGAGCTCGCGAGCTAACGAAAAATGATATCAATCCTGGTGAATCATAAGGGAAACGAAGAGCATCGAGAAACACGATGCCAGACACGAGGTATTCGAAAAATTAGCGAGCAGCCGATAAAACCAATAATCGATGTCGGGTTATTTTTTAAAGGCATTTCGTGCGCACTTTTTTTATTCAATAACGTTGATTAAATTTTTTTATCAGTTCCCGAAATACCGAGAAGCATCGAAACAATTCTGAAACCATCGGAAAAGCAATTCCACTTTAATTTACTACCCGTTGGGAAGATTCCGGGAACACGACTCCATCACTTTAATGAACCGTGCGTAACGTCCTGAGAATATTTGCACTTCTATGTACAGTTACTCCTACGAGGCTACGGTAATTAGACAAACCACGCCCTCAGTTATCTCGATCTTATTATTTTATTTGGTCAGTGGGTCCAAACTATGGTGGAAACGATTCTCAGTAACGAACTGCGAATGAAAACTGAACAGGGGGTTGTCGAGAATATCGAAGAAGCTCAGTGTGCTATCGGGACTGACTAGACTTTTCCTGGGTGCTCTATTTCATGGTGGAGGATCGACAGCTGTTCCTGACGTCGAATCAACGCTCCCCTGTCCCTGATCCGATTTTTTTTCCCGTCCGCAACAACGCAAGGGGAAAAAATATATTTGAATGTTTTGTTTGGCAAAAAGCGTAAAAAAAGTAGTAAATAGATAAAGTCGCTATGCTCAGAGTTTTCTGAGAAAGATCGGATTCATATTTGACTTGGATATTTTTATCTTGATGTGGAAAATCGCGTCATTTTCCTGGTCTCTCAATCCATATGCGCGCAGTTTCCTCCTACACAACCTTTTTTTCACCCTCAGCCCTTTCCCGATATCTCCTGACAGAAGCATCCGGCTCCACGTTCGCCGCAATCTCGTATATGCATGAATATTTCTCTTCCTCTTTCCCTCATTTTTTTCTTCCTACGGTGCAGAAGAGATCAATTTTTTTCACTTAGTCGAAGCCACGGGGGAGAAAATCTTAGTGATTCACTTCCTTCGGATCGCTCTTCTGCTTGATTGAGAGGTCCTGATGTCCTTTTCCAGCAGGAACCACAAAAACCTGTCACTTTTGTTTTTCCTCTTCATCTTTTACTTTTTCATCCGTCCCATAAGTCTCAACCTTTGATCCGTGTATCTCGTACTTTTTCGATGCAAACGCTGCGATGATGAAGAAAAGCACTCACCAAATGTTTCGCGAGATATTTTGTACTCGCAGATGGAAATAATGCTCGACAGGCGTGTGTAAAATTGATTGCCATCTTGTGTCTGAGATCCATTAATCAGCGATGAATAATGAATCTTGGCATTGTTGTCGCTTGAGCTATTTTGCCCAGCGGACGGCGGCCGAACCGTATGCTGGTCTCGAAAATTTTCCATGTGAGAAAGTTGGACACGACATACGATTTGGCTAAATTGGTTCCATCAAATTATCATGATGTGCCAAGGGAGAAACCCCCTCAGCAACTCCTATTGATTCAATCCATCGCTATTTCGAATCTAAACCGATACGAGTGGAGGGTTTCGAGTCAAAGGTTGTTGGGTAAATAGGGTTTGTGGTTTCGCACACCTGATTCAATCCCTGTCTCGAATTTTATATACAGTACGTGAAAGTCGCGAGACATGATGAATTTATACATATATACACGTTTTCGGCGTCGAGCAAGCTGCTCGGTGTACCAACAAAGCGTGAAACTTGTAGCGATGTGTGGCGTATGCATACCCGTGCGGAACAAGCTCGCGAAACGCCTCGGGGTTGCGGAAACAGGAGCAATGTAACCCGCACCGCTCTATTACGACGAATCTCATTCGTCGGTGTCGACATGACGCTCCTTAAATTTATCCGCCGCGGGCTTACAACGGAAACATTTGCCAAACACGAGTTCTCGACATGAACCAATAATTTGAAGCTTTTGTATATTTGTTATCTCTCCATATCTCCCGTAAAATTTAACGAAAAGGGTTCAACCTGCGCTCATCATCCTTTTCGTTTTTAAATCCAAGATCACGTGAGTCCGGAGCAGATTTGCTTGAAGTCGAAAATTGAGTGAAAAATTCGGTGGAACGATAAAAAAAACAGTTTGACAACTTTTATTTTCCATCTCTGATGCGCAGCGAACGGATTTTTCAATGTATCGATTTTCTTGATATTTGACCGGTTTTTAAGTTGCAATTAGCCTGAATAGGAGCTTTTCTAACGACTGGCCGTCGTCGATGCGAAAATCACGAGACACCTTACACGCTTTCCTTCATTGTAAACTTGGCCCAAATGATAAAAGCGAAATTGCTATACGTGCTTAAATTCCTTGTGTCTCGCAGCTGCTATTCTCGATGTATTAAATTTTCTAGCAGCTCGTAAATTAATGCTCCGACTGTATGACAGTGGTAGCAAGTGAAGCCTGCAGGATGATAGCAGACAAAGATCGCGACAAGCGAGAAGAAGAGAGCAGGGAGCTTAACTGGTCTGGACGAGGAGAGATAGGGTCCTGAAAAAATGTAATATCGTAGGGACAAAATTCCACGTAGTATGCTGTGGAAAAATAAAAAGGGGTGGAGGAGAATCGGCGGTGAAGAGGCGGCTTGCCGCTGCCATGTTTTTGCTCGTCCTGGCTCGTTCTCTGCTCTTTCGGAGCTTTTCATAGATCCGCTTAAATTCGTACGTGGATAGCTACAGGCTAAAAGTCATGAGCCTTCCAAGAGAGCGCATCAGGCTGTTGATCTCGTTCGAAAATACGATGTGACAGTTAAGTGCAGCCAGCACGTATATCCTATCTCGTCGAGCTTCTTAGCCCGTAGGGATTTCCACCGTTATCGGTCACGGACCATCTCGGCAAATATTCAATCGCCATAAAGTATCAAATACTGCAGCAGACGAAGGACGAGCCGTCAAGGGATGTGATGATGAAAAAAAAATGGACTACCACAGACTGACACATCACTATATCGATAGAAAAAAACATATTCAATGAAAATCCGTGAGTCACGGAGCTTATAACCCCTGCTAAGGTATTATAATAGAATTTCTTAAACCTCGCTTGACGAATCATTGTGAACAATAGCGATGGAGGGTGCGAGTAAAAAAAAAACAATTCTTGGCCACGAAATTATTTCCCGAGTCATTGTCGAAATTCACTTTTCGCCAAATTGGGTTGTGCATTTTTATGTTAAAAGCAATAATGGCGTTATATTTCCTTTGGCACGAAGCCATCACGCGATAAATAATCTGAGAAAATTTCACGATTCGAGCCAATTGTTTTTTTACCCAAACATCCCATCGATAAATCAACAACCCAATGTTTCCTGGCTATCGAAAAATCTTGAACACGTACCAGAGCGAGCCAATTTTTTTGCTCACTCGATCTCTCACAGTGCACGGCTCCGATGATGACAAATATTATCTGTGATACAAATATTCAATCAGAATGGACAAGAGAGATAACGAGCGATTGACCGCGTGGCGGAGATAAAAAGAGGGGGGAAGGGGGTCATCGGGAGTATGTAACGTGTGTTGAGATAGGCTGACAGTTAATGCATTCGCTTCATATATATATATATATATATATATAGATGGCAAATGCACTTGAATAAACTGGTAGATGAATACCCGTGACTCAGCCTCGTGGCCCGGCGTGCTCTTCGGGATGCTTGCCAGAAACCCCACCGCGAGCTCCCTCGAGGGATTTCAGGAACGCTTTGTGTCGACCACTCGCACCCTCTTGGACACACACGAATAATATGTGCTCCGGAATACACATCGATATACAGAGGTTCAACGTTCGACTGTAAAAGGTTGTAACTCATTCGGTAAAAAACAGAAATTTATACGAGTCCGACGCCTTTCTCATAATAAGAAGAAAAAAAAAACCATTTACGTATGTGCAGGCCTATGTACGTATAGATCTAGAAACCACATCGAGGCTAATTCGAATCGGCAGCCGCACGTGCATAAACTCCCCGAAGAAATTGGGGAAAAAAGCAGCGAGCCAAGTACTGCCTACAAAAAGGAGGATAAGGGAAAGAGAGTGATCGTGTAAAGCCAGCAGTTTCAATGGAGACTGGAGGGTCGTGTTGTTTAGAGCAGATACATGTTCGGAAGGACGTTCGTGCCTCGAAGCAGTATTCCCAGATTTCACCTATCTGCAGCGAGCCAATGATGGACTCTCAATCCGAGCTTAGATGCAGGGGTCATCCGATAGGGTGCAAATCATCCAGCCCACGATCCCAACCATCGTTGGAATCTTCCAGCCCGACGTTTCATTGAATATTTTATTAATAAAACGACGTTCCAAACGGATATTTCACCGATCGACGCAATAATTCACGGACTGGGGGCTCGAAAAGACTCTGTGGGAATGTTTATTACGTGTAATCTACTTCTGTACTTCTAAATCTATCCGTGGGGATACATTTCTTGGTCCACACTCGATTTTCCGACACTCAGGATCGGGCTCGGCCGTAAATTCATAGTCCGGAGCGTCAATCTCTTGCGATCCAATAAAATACTGATAAATATTCGCTTCTGGTTTAATTGAAATTTATTTTATTTTGCAATATTTGAGCACCAAAGCAAGTCTGCCGACTAGGAGAAACGTAAAACGTTTAACACCAAGTACGGATTACGTGTATGAAGTCATCTGGTGCGATGTCTTGCCCGCGCGAATTAACACGTGTCCGAACGAAGACAGCTCGGATGGAATTAGGAGAAAACCAGGCGGAGAATGGGCGATGAAGGTGGCAGGCATTGAGAGCAGGCAACCTACAGACTAAAGCCCGATCGCCGCTGCTTCGTTTGACAGTTAGCCGATAATAAGCTTTTCCTCGAAATACAAGCTCTTAGTCAGCCCTCCATGCACGCAGTCAAACGTCAGACGCGGCTAGACTATTGTGAAAAATACAACACCGCCGAGCTATAATCATGCGCATACTCTATACAGTACATAATGGTAGATACAGTAATACCATGCAGTTTTGGATATCCGAGAATTGCTTAGAAGAGACCTTTTAAGAAAAAAAAAACGCTGCAGTACATGTTCTAAGGTCTCCGAGAGGCCGAGCCCGCCTACGAAGCTTGGCTCGTTCGATAATCCCCAACTGAAGTATCAATAAGTTCCATCGATTACGGTTTCGATTACGAACCATGGGCTGCTAGGGCCATGGGATCCGAGGCCCCGAAAAAATTCAATCAAATTTCTCGAAATTTATGTCTTGACGTTAATCTACACGTATAATCGAGTCAATAAATAGTTAGCACGAAATTACCATCCCACAAGGTTTGCCGGATGGAAAGGAGAATTAAACGCTAGAGGATTTTGGGTCGTGGGTTGTCTGGTCGTGTGGGAATTATCTAAATAATAAAATAGTTGAATCCCGAATAAATCTGCAATCAATGACCATGTACTCGGCTAACGAACAAAGGAAATTGAGTAGCATTAAAGGTTCAATGACCTGCTCTGTTCCCATTCATCCCTCGACAGTTCAATCATTTATGTATGGGGTTTCCGATATTTCGGAACAAGTAACGAGCTTTCCAAATTGTGTCATTTCATTATAATCTAATGACAAAATGATTGTATTAACGTTCGAATAAGATGAGCCTGAAGTTTGCATCGACGCAAGGCCACGCAATGAAAAAAAAAAAAAAAAAAAAAAAAAAAAAATACGACACTTTTTTTCACATTTTTCTTTCTCACTTTACCTAGTTGGTTCACCTTCCAACGACTAAGGAAAAAATCAACGTTTTGTATTCACCGTAGGGATTTTATTCTTCCACTTAGCCAACTAGTGGAATTTTTTGTTAACATTTTCTCCATTCGTTCGAAAGAATCTCCAGAGAAAATCCCAAAATGAAAAGAAGGTTCATTATTTCCGCGGGTTAAAAAAATAATAAAAAATATACTTCTCATGTGTTTTTAAAACCGAAACAATTCGGCGAAATTGCTTCCAAGCACGGCCACTGATGATAACGATACGAAAATCTTAAGGTTCCTCGAAGCAGAGGAAATTATAAAAATACGTAGTAGGACATGAAAGCCTGGGGGTAAAAAAAGCGATCACATGACCATATCCATTTCGTTATCCGAAACGAGGGAGTCTCGGAAATTGAAGTGGCGTAGGAGCGCCGCGAGGACGAGACTGAGAGCAAAGACTTGAAAAATAAATGTTTTGAATCATCGGAGATCCGAGTGACGGAACGAGTCTCAGGCCCGATGCATCCAGCAGCGTTAATTTATCGTTTGAGCAGCAAAAAAGGGTGATGGATCATTTCCAATCGTCCCTCCATGACATCTCTCGCGCTGCCACAGCCCACCCTATTTTTCCTCTCCTCGCATTCTTATAACACGAACATATAGCTATACGAAAGACCAACAAGATCCTTTCAAAGATCGAGGCAATATTTTTCTCGTTGCAAGAGATTGAACGGAAATCTCTCCTGAGACGGTTAACCCGGTGATCGTGATATCGCTCTAAACGAGCCACTTCGAGTCCACGATATTCTCCTCTTACTCTCAGCAGAGCATTGCCATCTCCGCGCGCCTTCTTCCACACTTTTTTCTCGTGCTTTTTATCTCGGACTATTATCTTGAGCGGAGCTGTAACGCGAGACGTTTCGTGACGTTTCGGGATAAACTCAAATGGCATACATAAAGCGGGATGGAAAAATGTAGTAGAGATGAGAGTATAACGACAACGAGAAAACCAAAAATTGACGTACCCGGAGGTTATCCGCATTTTCTTCAACTAATTCGCGTGAAGCGAGCTCGAGGAGTCGATAAAAAATTTCTTCAGATGACGCATTCACCGACAAATAATTCTAATAAAAAATTTAAACGATTCCTCCGAGTCTCGGCGTTATCGTCTCCCTTTTTTCTTAAGAAGAATTATATATTTATGAATGAAACTTTTGGCCTACGACGACGTGCGTTCGCTTTATATGCCGAATGAGATTACGAAATGCAGCAAAATATTTCTATTGCTCCATGTGTGTTCTACGACAGCTGCGTATCTACGATGATGGCCAATTGAGCTTAGCCTCAATTGGATCAATCTCAGTAAACTACAGCAGTATGTAACGTATATATCGGAGTGAATAGATTGGCCAGTGGAGAGGAATTGAGGAACTCAATAATTGTTGGGTGTACAGATTGAGGCTCGTCGTCTGGTATTATTACGGTTGATCGGAGTCCGACCGATACACTCTTTACCTACTGATACGTTAGCGGTACATTGAAATTATCGAAGATCGCAACGAAAAAAAAAGAAAGAAAAAGGAGCAACTTGAACGAAATGGAAAGAGGATGCCCGTTGGAGCGTTTGCTCTATCTCATTTCGTGGTTTTCCCGACCGTTTCTGCAGACGTAAGGCTTCCACGGTTATGCGTGGATAATCCTATCCTATAGTTGAGAAAAGATCCTCTGGCTGCTGAGGAGCTTGGTACCGTAAACTTCGGCTCTATACAGCTGTATGCACTCTGTACTCTCAAAGGGAACTCGAAAGCCTCGGCTCTCTTACGGTCTTGCAGTTCTTCGTGGGTTCTCAACCGGTTTATCTATTTTTTCACTCGCAATTTCCCTTATCACAGTATTGGTCAGGTGATCCTTCATTTCGTTACCATGTCTCCCAGGATTCTTCATTCAAAATCACTCAAACTTTCATTCTCTGGAGCGTCTCCGCAATTATTTACTTTACAATTTAATCGCGTTTCACAATTCGTATATTTTCGTGATTAATCAATTCATAATAACCTCGTTATCAATTTATTCCCATACCACACACTAAAAAGACACTAATATCTTGCTCAACATTTTTTCAAATTATTTTTATCGATACTGAACATAAAACGATTTCTCGTCAGCATTATTAATTACGAATTAATTATCGTGCGATATTATTATGCTAATTACGAATGATGATTCATTCACAATGCATTTGTTCTTATTGAAAGAGCATCGGAATGTAATGGAAGGCGATACAAAGTCAAATGTAAAAAATTAGCCTGCGATATATATCGCGAGAACCACTGAACTTAATCGCCTTGGCCTGTCAATTCCTCGCGTGTACTCACACGCTCGTGTGATACAAACGAGTATTTACCACCACAACGTGTATCGCTGGGCCGAGGAAAAAGGCTCGTACGTTTAAACAGCCACTAGAGACATTGAGAGAGAAAGAGAAGGCGCGAGAGAGCAACACCGAGAATGCATTAACCCCCTACGACATTCGTTGCTTACGTATACTGCTGCAAGTACACATTGCACACATCCATGTTGTACAGGGTGACTGAAAATCAATGAATTTCCATTCGTTATCAATCCTTCGGGCTATTGTGTCCAGTTCCCAAAAATCGGAATTTATATCAATGAAAGTTGAATTTTCAATGAAATTGTAAGTGCAACAAAAAAGGCAGATTATTCGAATCTTAACGATTTCGTCAAACGCAAATCACAGCTCCAACCGGAAATTAGCCAAACGAATGAAGAATTACATTTATTCATAATCATCGAAGTGACTCATGTGAGGAAAATGTGAGAAACTTGAGAGAAATTATTTTCTTATCAAGTGCCAGAGGAGAAGGTGTTTCTATTTTTTAATCCTACCTGTAGACCGGGCCATTATTTTTCAACGAGCTGGAGCAAGTACGTACTTGGTATGACGTGTGTATATATAAAACAGTTGCACTTAATGTGCTCTGGTGAGAAGAGAAAGATGCGAGACTGGTAGACGCCAAGAGATGGCGAGAGTGTCGAAGAAACGGATAAATAAAGATAGAAATATCGGCCGAGATAAGCCTCTGTGTATATGGCTGTTTAAAAAGAGTGGGGCTAAATATATGTATAGAGATATGTATGCTGGTGTTTATTCACAGCACGGTCCATCGAATGAATGTATGTCTAATATGCGTAGTCGTACGAAAAGGCGTGCAACGCGCGGTACACTTGCATTTTGCTTCTCGTTACACACACCCCGAGTTTTTCCTCTTAACATTCGAGTTATCCGCGATAATAACTCTTCTATTAGACTTGAACGGTGCATTGTACGCATGCACATCCAGTTCGCCGGAGGCTGCGTCCAGTCTCGCCGATTTTAAACATTTCCATTTATTACTTTGCTTCGAGCATAGACATTTTACATCTGGATTGTTCCTGTGGGCCTCCTTCTGTTCTAGTTCATTTATTCGTCACAATTTTCGGCCTTAAACTTGTGTGTGAGTTCGACGTGTGTCGTGTTGGACGATTGAAAAATCGTCAGGTGTTTTAATCTCAGCTCGTGCAATCCTCGATACTAAAATACGTCTGGATATGCCGGAATATGACGTGTGCTCACGAATTGTTGGATCTAAATACGACTCCTCCTTCTTTCATAAACAAAAATTATATTTTTCGTATTTTTTTGTTGAGGTAAAATATTTTCCTTACACGTCACGAATAATTAGAATAATTGGTGGAAATTATCGTTTTAATGTTGAGTAAGTCACTTGGCTTATTTAATCGATCGACATTGCACCAAAGTTTGGACGTAAATTTCGGTGTTTGAAAACAATTATCATTTGCCCTCGTGCTGGAGTATAATTTAGTCGATAGTTTCGGGATCACGATGGTCCAGCAGGTGGTTCCACTTATCGAGGTATATCGTTATTCGATTCGCACCAAACCCAACCAATCGCGAATTCAGGCAACGAAAGCCCCATTAATTTGGCTCTCTGGAGTTACTATAAACGCGAGATCGATTGCTCGTGTTCCGACTCCGCGATGAATCATTCGAACGCTTGACAAAGGCCAAAACATTAGCTCTTTCTATTTTCCGCTTTATGCCCAGTCACGTTTCGAATTTTAAGGTCTCTGTAGAGATCCAACGCTTTGCAAGGGAGAAAATCGAGAAAGGGAAATCCTGAACCCTCTGGGCCACTTGTTTCCAGACCATTGTTGCTCCACCGTTGTTTGATTCGATGCGATTACGTGTCTCCGAATAAGCCACAAGACGAGTTCTCAAAAATCACGTATCCGTCTTGCCAAAACTATAAATTTACCATTTAAAGGTCCTCTGCTGAGAAAAAACTATTGAGACTACAGAAAATGTTGGCATTTTCTAAAAAGACTCGTAAATCGTCGACAAAAATTATCAGCGACACCGAAATCTTTCATTTTTTCGACATTCTGCCCAGCAGGATCTTCGATAGATAAATCTGAAAAACGATTTTTCACAATATTCACGAAAACCCGATGCAATCTTGATATATTCGAATCCACGTGTTTTTTTGTCAGGTTTTTGCTTCGGCCGCGTTAAACTCGAGTCACGAAAACTAGCTGTGTAAATCAGGTTTTTCTTACCATATGCTGTTATAATAAATCTTCGTGTACGTTATTTCGTACTTTTATTCGTGTACCGTGGGCTGCGGAGCAACCACCCAAGAGCTTCGACTCACGCGAAAGCTCGCTGTGGCTGGCGACAGATTCGATGAATAAATTGAGTTAACCACAACTAAGTAGCCGCACATGCTCGACCAACGCTGTTTAAAGTCACGAGAAGATGTCTCGCTCGTATACGGCCGCAAGAATTTACGGTCTACGTGTAGGCTTCAATAATACATTGCATCGTCTCATAAAATGATTTTATATCCAGTTACTCTTCACATGGTTCGACTCCTGGAGTTAATAGTTTCAACGGACAAGTTCAATTATGGAGAATACGTCAAAATCATAAATTGAGCAATGATTAATTATTCAATGACGCTGAAGTTCGTATAGATCCAACGAAAAACATGTTTTCTATTAATTGCTTGTTAAAATTAAACGAACCATGACAAATTTCGTGCCTATTTCCTGTTGGCATCCTCTAAGAGATCGTTTTATTGGCCAAATATTCAATAAGAATCTCGAACTCTGCTCAGGAAAAAAGAAAACATCATCCTGATGCTCTGATGATAAAAAAATATTGAAAACGAACTTTTGGGGTTTGTTCTGGAATGCCCTGTATCTCTGCCATATCCGCAAACAGCTTAGCACTATATTCGTGTGATGAGGCAGTCAATCGTCGCTTTATCGAGTCGACCATCCAGTGAGAAAAATGATAAACTTGCCAAGTGGATGAAAGAGCTCAGTAGAGAGAGAATAATTTGAATGTGTGCGGTGCGTAACACGTCGTAATGAATATGCAATTATTCGGGTGCGAATTTGTATTGAGGACTCGCTCGAGGGGACTTTAATGAAACGTGAATGAAGAATTATACCAAACGTTGCACTCAAACTGTTGGACGATCTCAGGGGTTACTTTAATTTGTGTTCTACACTGAATTACTTGCTTCGCAAATTCTATCGTTAAAATTGCAAAATTCTCAGCCCTATAGTCGAAACGATCGACCAAAATTTATTGTCGTTCTGTCAAATTCCCAAAGTTGATAATTTCTCTGTCCGGTATTCGTGCGACATGCCTGCATCGGGATAAATAAAAACGATCTTGTTATTTCAATTTTTATCAACGTTACGAAATCCTTTCTGCTGTTTAGGTATACGAAGATACTTTATAAACATTTCGAAAGTATTGTAAAAGATAAAAACGAGGTATAAAAGGATGGAGGGTATTCGTGTCTCGTGCATCCACTTTGAAGCTTATCCCGGTTCTTATGACCTTTGCCCTCACTACGGTATATGTATCCCTCGGTGCACACTTCTCCGTATAACTATATGCCAACTTGAACCTCTCGTGTATACAAGGAATTTCATTTAAAGTCGAACTTCGTTTGAGCCTTTGAGCTGCATGTTTTGTGACTCGTTTTAATAACCATAAAAATAACCGCTCTAATGATGAATAAATTATCCAGAATATACGCCGCGCACGTGTACGAATAAGAATTTATTTCAACAAACATTTTTATGACCTCGAAAAATTGCTAGAAATAAGAATTTGTTTCGCTAATTATAGCGTCGACGAGGCTGCACAAATGTAGAGATACAAATTAAAAGGCCAGACGACGTTCGACTCTGAATGAAATATCTCGTGCCAAAGACCTGCACCCAACGAGTAGTACGTCCAATACAAATGCATAGTACCGAGACGAGCAATATCACTGGTATTGCTTTTATCGTGTCTCGCCGTCGACACTCTTGGCATATAGGGAACCCAAAAACCAAAGCTTCGCAACAAGCTTGGCTCTTTGTAGAATCAACATTTTCTCAGCAGACACAGTATCGAGTTTAAATTGCTGATGAGTGTGTCGTATCCAATTCCCTCCTATGTACAACGCTTGAGCTTGCAGTTCAAGATTTTGCGACGAATCCAATCAACTTTTACTGTCGCAGGAAACAAAAAAAATGTGCATGTGATTTATGGGACAAAAAATGTAGGAAACGTGTAATAAACGTCAAATGATTTACGACAATTCGTAGGGAGGTCGTTGACGCGCAAATTGACTTGAATTTTTTTTTTAATAATACTCTGGGAGGAAACCTTTAAGAAGAAATCTCCATGTTTTCGGTTCTTTTCCTCGTCTTCCTGTTACTTTACTCTCCCTTGCGTTTGCTTATTCAAGTAAGTGGTCACAAGGAGATCAAACAATCATGTTTGACCTTCGCATAAAAAATTGACGACCTAATAGGAAGGAGAAGGAGAGAACAGCGAAGAGATAATAGAATCTCGTTGTTTTATTGTTTTAGCAGGACTGAAACACGGGAACGGTGGTATTGGCAGTGCAAGCAGCTCGAGGAGTACCAGCCCGAGTCAACAGCACCCACCCCAAGCGCTTTCCTTCATTCCACAACCCAGAAGTCAATGCTCCACAAATCGGCAGCCAGCCGCTACTACACCCAGGTATTTCTTCTTTATTCCTTTAGAAAATGATCCATTTATTTCAAGTTGCCAAAGTGGGTGAATAAAAAAAATAAAGAAATAACATAAAAGTATAATGAAATTTTTTTCCAAGATTCTGGATTTATAAAAATTCTTATATCTCGTGAAATTTCGTTGAATTGCAGTCCTCGAGCTTCAACGGTTGGACGTCCAGGTGGTTTGAGGGCGCCTCAATCATCGCCTTACTCGGGTCCTCCAGCGCCGGTCCAACAAACGAACAAAAATTCAGTTCTCGACAAATTCAAGTTATTTAACAACAAGGAGAAAAATTCGGAACGTGGAAAAGCTTCGTCGGCTGTATCGAAAAGAACATCGAGTTCATCGGGTTTTTCATCGGCGCGTTCGGAGCACTCGGACAGTTCAACGTCGTTGTGTGACCAAACGAAAAATCAAGTTGAGTCGCCGAAAACGAGAGCATTGAAATCGAAGCTACAAGCAAAGCCAGCGAAGCAGGCGAGTCCGAAGAGTGCGAGGAAAGAACAATCGAAGGCAGCGAGTAAAATAGCACGAACGAAAGGACCAGAAAAATTGGTCAACACGAGCTCGAGCATCGAGGATGGAAAAGTATCGAGCAAAACTACCAATTCCGCTACCAAAATTACAGCCAACGACAAAAAAGTCCACAGCCTCGATCTCCTGAAGCAATCAGCTCAATTACAAAAATCTAATTCTTCCTTAACGATACAACAAAAAGTATCGCAACCACAGCCACAACAACAAATATCCCAAGATACGAAAATCGTTTCAAGTCCAAAAACTGAACAAAAAAGTATACAAAGGCCAAAAATGGAATTACCGGCTAAAATAAGCGATTCGAAGTTACAACAGAACACGAAAGGACCACCGAACGGTTTGAGTAAAGGACTCGTGCCAGGATCCAACGGGCTGATAAAACAGCCGAGCCACGAAATGTCGATCCAACAAAATCCACACTGCCTCGATAACGAGACGACGAGTCTTGACAAAACGATAACAACGATGAATCAGGCAAACATGAATTTATCGGAAGAGAAAATGGTGGAAACGGTGCAAAAGGTTGCGGAACTCGAATCGAAATGTAGTAAAGGAGAAAACTACGAAATTCGTTCGCGAATAAACGAGAATAATATCGACGAAGAAAACCGTGAAAATTTCGATTACAACGAGGACGAATCGGCCAATTCGTCGTCTCAGGCTCAAGACTCCTTCGGCGACAATAAAATCCAACCAGAACAATTGAAAAACGAAGAGAATCTCATGTCCCCTCAAACGACCAACTCGGCAAATCCACTCCCGGGACCTGGACAGAACGCTCAAGGTCAAAATGTAACCGGACCAGGAATGAGCCCTGGCTCCAGCATACCAAAACCCACCGCTCTCGTTAAAGGCACAACGAAACAACAAAAAGACATAAGTATTCCTAATATTACTAACGCAACGAAACTCAAAAGCGAATCGTTACATCGTAAACTCGATCCCAACACGGTTGCCATGGTATCACCAATGCCAAGCATCTCCGATCTCATGTCCGAAAGCTCTCACAGCAATTCAAACTCCACCGGACAGAGCAACTCCAGTGATAGCAGCGTTATTTATCGACCGAGCAGCGAGAGCGGAAGTGAAATTAAAACTATACCCAATCGGAAAATCGATACGACCTTTGAACACATGGAAAAGGTCAGTCTATACTATTCCCATCTCATCATCATTTATCACTTAACCCTAGAACGGTGACCTGGGCTCAAAAACGACCCCCGGCGACTTTAAATCCCGCCAACCCTTGCTCCTTTTATTCTCTCCCGTTTTCCATCGTTTTACCGCGTTTTTCACAACTTTTTTTCGTACCAAACAAAATTGCCGTAGCTTCGCGTGATCCTGCATTGAAAAACGAAAAGAATGAGCCCAAGTTGAATCCTTTCGGTTAAATTTTCCCAGAGATATGAATTTTTTGAAATTCTCGTTCTTTCGTCCAATCGCGAGCCCACGTTGAATCCTTTTGATATTGGGGAATTTTGATAAAATAATTTTTTTATGGAAACCGAATTTATCATGAAATTTTGATCGTATAGAAAACTTTTGAAAATGTATTGAATATTAATGGGGAATGATTGAATTGACAGGTCCTGACGGAGAATCCAGCCTGCGTGATTGGCACGGGAGCCGAGGAAGAAGCTGAAATGACAGTAAAGCCAATGCAGCCTCTTCTTCGAGGTTACACACCGGGTGCGAGATGTCTACAGACTTTGCCGAGCCGTACCACAGGCCGCCAATACACAGTGTTGCATTCATCGTCGCATCATCACGTTGGACAAGATTATTCCGACATTGACATTGCTTCCGGGTATCTGAGCGACGGTGAAGTTTTACGCAGTGGCGTTAACGTCGGGAGTAGAACGCTTTCGGACATTTGCGACGGTTATTTATCGGAAGGAGGTGCGTCACTCTATGCGAGAAGGATGAATCCTTCGTATGGACACGATCACGAGAGGTGAGCGCGCGTCGACACGAACGAATAAGAATTTTTCTTATAATTTTAGTCTCATTGTGATTTTTATATTTCGCAATAATTTTAATACAAACAAGCAAATTCCAGTGAATAACGGTGGCTCCAATATTTCGAGTAGAATGTCTGTTGTGCGACGGCTGTTGTACGTTTAAAGAGGACCGCAAAGATCGCGTCGCATATTTGTCTCCACCGAGCGTGACACACTGTTAGCTTGCACGAAGCAAGTTACGTATCTCTGCGCGTCTCGTGACGGCGGAGTCTTGGAGATGTTCCGAGCAGAAGCGAGAGGAAGAAAGACGCGGCGAGTCAAGAAATAAGGAAAGAAAGAGAGCGAGAGCGAACTCGCTAGCTTTTCACTAACGGCCTTTAATTAGACGAAATTTGCGAGGCTAATTTCGCCACGTGCTATACACAGCGTCTCGTTTTGCCAACTCTGTCCTTCTTCCCCATACAACACGTCATATATCAACTTGAAATACTATTGAAATACATGGAGAGCACCGAGTGAGCTGAGAGCGAGAGAAATGTAGTGCTTGTAATTGCTCAAGTCTATCGCGTCGCGTTTTCCTTTCGCATTAATTCGATTGAAAAAGTAAAGGCTCGAATTAGTCGGCGGGGAGAGAGTCTCCAGAATCTCGAGAGCGTCTAATTAGTTCTTCAATTTACGTGACGTCCTCGACTGTCTTTTTTCGTCCACGATCCAACCAACATTGTCAATTCGGATTGTCAGTCGAATCAATTAGAAACGTTAATTGGTCCTCCTGCTCATTCGTTAGGAAAGAGCGAGAAAAAGTATCGTCGCAGGGGCCGGTGTGTGCGTGTTTGGAAGGAAAAGAGAGAGAGTCACGCAACGATGGTAATCGCACAAATTTACCACCTTTGTCCGGGCAAGACGTTGAATGAGCGTCGTTACTTGCTTCGCTTTTCGATTCGGAAGGAAATAAAATTCGTGGCATCGGGACGAATAAACCGAAATCGATTATTCGAGATTCCTGTGTATCGGTACAAACAAATGGGTCTTTTGCCGAGGATAGAAAATCAAGACCAGGGGATATATTCGGTTGTCTCTCAAATCGGATAATCTCTGTTAGATTCAGCCGAGTGAGTCCGGATTTGCCTCCTTTCAATCGAGCTCCCTTTCGCAAAGCAGACTTTTCTTTAAATCACAAAAGCTCTGGTAAAGAAATGAAAAGAATGGTAGTTGAGATTCAACAATGGAAAGGAGAATGCGCATTTATTGCGAGTTCCACTTCACGTTTATTAATTGCAATTTAAAATTTCATAACTTTTCCGCGGGGAATATATTTTGCTGAACAGAGTAACGACCAAATTGAATTTTCAAGCGAATTAATTAAAAGGCGGTAAAAGCAATTAAAAATGCATTATTCAAGGCCAACATTTAGTCAATTTTTCATGAGCGCCTCGGTGGCTTTTGGAACGAATAAAATTAATAGAAAAAGAAAAACATTCGCAGACTTGGGAAACTCAATTTTTAACTTTCACCGCATAATGCTTCTCAATGATAATTTGGCATCCATCCCCTTTGCTTTTCACAGCCCCTTCCTTCTTGTTTTGGCACCCATCCATGCTACAGACCCTCCGCCATTGAGCCCCGAAGCGTTGTTTTCACAACGCGCTTCAAACTCTTGCGCGCCTTCCTTCCTCTTTCCACCCCTGTCACGCACTCTACTCCTCACCGGATGCTTCGTCTTTCGTCGTCCTTTCCTACCACCCTATATAAATGATTCCTGAGGCGCACCTAACTCGATCGCAGCAGCCTTTAAGCATAACTTCTATCATCCGCTTGAAACTCGACGCGCTTTTCGGAAATTCAATATACTACGTTGTGCTTTTCTTCGTACTCCTTCCTCTCTCTCTCTCCCTCGACTCTGTCACATTTTCTCTCGACTCTGTTCCTCGGTCACTATATTTCCAACTCTGTTTATTCCTCTCTCGTATATCCGTTTCTTTTCCCTTCAACCGGAGCAACAGGATATACGTATATAAATGGCCAAGGACATTTCCGGAAAGTCCTTTTCTCCTTTATGACTTTTCTCCACTCGTTCACGCCCTCTACGAAAGTTTGCTTCCTTGAGATGAGTATATATAGACTCTCGGGCAGAGTGAACGCTGCTCGTGGGTACACAAAGGGAATACGGAACTCGTGGCATATTTGAACGTTTACGAATCGTCCGTAGGGGAAGAGACAAGCACGTGGCAGTAAACGACCAAGTGAGGAAAAACGTCAGATACTAACATCTCCGAGGGGAGACTCGATCCGACCAACTTAAAAGACAATACTCTGAATCTTCTTTCCGCCGCAATGTCGTTGATCGCTTAATTCGATTTAACGCAATTGCCAATTACTACTCCGGAGATAGTTTGAAGAAAAAACACATGTGCCTTTTATTGGCAAGTTTTATTCAACCATTTGGGGACTAATCGGTAGAAATAACGTTTCCTAATTCTCGCTCGAATTATCTCCATACCAGGGGAGTTTGGAATATTGATTTTTATTCGAAGAATTAATCGACGGGACTCGGAGATATCAACGACTATACGTGTGAATTTCCGAAGCGTCAATAAATCTCAGAGGCGTTAGAATCTGCAAATCTCGACGGTCTCGTCGTTTGATTTGCAAGGATTCTCTATTGTCTCGATGAATCTCGATGGATGGCATATCATACGGAGAAATTGAATGACACGACTAGAAATTCTGTTGAACGATGTTGGCACAGGGGAATTTGGAAAGCTCCTGAAGGGCGGAGGACTCGCTCATTGGTGTGTCCTTCGGGCTAGAATATCTCTCTGGTAAAGTGTGACTCGAGAAGCGAGAATTGAATCCTAGCTGCTGCGAGATGAGGTGTTCTGGTGAAGATAACCGACGAACGTGCACATCCTTCTCTTTTGCCAGTCTCTCTCGGTCTTTGTCATGTTCGCATTGTCCTCCATTCGCACCAACAGCCCAAAGCACCCATGCACGGATATGCTCGCCGCATTTCACAGCGAGCATATGGCCCTCTTTGGGTTTCAGCCGATTCCGTCGTCGGTGGCTCGGAACAACATTATCAGCTAGACAGATACGTTACCTATATTTATACACGTAACAACGAGAAAATGGAGCGTTACAGTCGAAGCATTGTCAAATTAAAACCGAGCTATTTCGATTATTGAAAATTATATGTTCGTGCTTGTTCTTCCATAATAATTCACAATGCATCCTCTTTTGATCTTGTAATTAATACAGCCTCATCATCATCATTGATATTCAAATTAATAGACTTTGTTGAATCGTCTAAATTTTCCAGCTCGTTGGCATGGCAAAATACACTTTTCTATGAATTCATCGTTCGATTTCGAAAACCATGGCAATTTTCGTACCGATTTCCTCTTTGGAGCTCAAAAAATAATCGTTTTAATTTCCTGACTAAATATTGGATGAGAATATTGAGATTTGTCCGAGAAAAAAAGGAATTTCGTTGCATTCCAACGATGCAAACTTCAACATGGTAAATTCTCTTTTTTCCCGAGCGAGCCAAAAGCCTCACGTTCAATAAACTGAATGTATTTTGTTGAGTAAATTGTGACATCGGCACATGTTGGGAAAATTGTTGCATCCAAAGGCTGTTATCGATTAAAAAATTAAGTCTTAAAGCTTTGTAATATTGTACCTCTTGAGAGCTATGAAGACGTTGGGGATTTTGAAGCAAAGCCAAAACGATGAATAATGCATTTTATCGTGTTATTTTGTTATTCAAACGAATCGGTGCTTCTGTGCATAAATCCATGAATATTTTACCAACTGATTGTTGAATCCGGAGGTTCCGCGGTTCTATCACGCGAAGCAGTAATAATTTTATCGTGTAAAAATTCAAAAAAATCCAAATGACGAGAAATTTCTTTATTTTCATAGAAAAGATAAAGGAAAGAATTCTGCGTACTTTATTGTGAATTTCTTGGTTCGATCCAGCCGAGAAAAGCTCCAAGAAATAAATCAGTAGACGTGCAGAAAAAATAAGAAGGGCAGAGGCAATTTCGCCCCTTAAATTCCCCAAATGATCGTTGCCAAGGTCGCCTTCTCCCACTATCACACTCGACTACCAATTTTTCCGTCACCCCTCGTGGCGTGTGTCGTTTACGCCTTTACCACGATAGATGGCGCCACCAAAACCATTTTGTGTCAGTATCGGGACTGGCTTTACTGTACACACGAGTGTACAACCTCGAAAGCTTCTCACGGTCTCTCCAGGGGCACATACACACACTCGGAGCTCGTGTTACGCACAGAGAACTCTGGCATGCCCACTAACATCGAAGGCACGGGTGTCCCGACGTTCTCGAGGATGCGGATCGATCCCTGTACCCTCGGTAGCGCTATCTAACGGCCAGAAATCGTACTCACCCGGCAAACGGTGGAGGGGCTAAAACGAGAATTCGCAAAATGCTGTGGCGCGTCTCCGGGGGGAGGTTGAGGGTGTGCGCACGGCGGACACAGATCAGGGAGGGGTTGGTCGGTGCGGCGGCGACCCGCAGACCGGGGGACATGTCTCGTCGTAGAGAAACGACGAAAAGGCGACGTTACCGGATAGTCCTCCGTGACGTTACGAAAAGAACGGACAACATTCTTATCGCGATCTTTCCAAACATTCGTAACGGCCCTAATTATCCTTAAATTCAATTTTCCATTTTTTTCTAAAATACCGAAAAAATACGAAAAAGTTTTTTTTCTCTCTCTCTCTCTCTCTCTCTCCCTACGAAACGTCAACGAAAATAGAAACTCGCGTGCCGGTGTTTCCAGTTTATTTCGACTATTTCGATCCATCGTGCTTCTCGTATCATGTTGATCGATCTTTCTCGTTGCTCCTCGTACCCGCAATGCCAATAAATTCACAATCGGAGAAAAATATTTAAAAAAAACAATGATAACGAAACAATTTTCTGGCGAATAACTCGCAACGATTTACAAGCATAACTTAATTTATCGCTCGTATGCATATACACATTGAGATTAGGGACATGTAGCGTTTACAGTGTGTGGGTGCATGTGTGTGTGTTTTTTTTTGGACACAATGGAGGGTGGATGTTTCGTGCGTGTTTTAACGTGTGTTGGGGTAAACGAGAGAGGGAATCAAGTCGTTTGACGTATAAGAGTCGAGGGCAAGGTGGCTCGGCCAAGGATACAAAGACAAAAGGTATTTTCTTCGTTTTCTTAAGCATTCGTTCATCCTTTCCATTTATTTCGACGAAATTACAACAGCAAACATTTTTTTCCTCCAATAATATGGCCAGGCAAAAATTCAGCACGAATAATTCGAAGATAAAATGTTTTTTCGAAAATTCGGAAAATGATTTTTCTATTCTTAAAGTCTGAAAATATAAATGTTCTTTCAAAGTTTGAAATTTCATCAATTTTGAGGATTTCTTGTTAAGTGGAATTTGCGTTTAGGAATAAAAATTCTAGCCTTAACTTTAAGCTCCCTCCGCTCACGAGCCGTACGCTACCCCCTTAATGGGGATCGTTTGAACCAAAGATTTTAGTTGTATTCGCTGGGTTACGGTGGGGTTAACGTCCTGGGGCTCGAGTCGTCTTTCTTCCTACGGCAGAGACCGAAGCAACGTATAGCCTAACTTATGGCAACACATAAAGGTACAGATCGTACACTAGTGTATGCGAATTTAACTGTTTCGCGCTTTCTCGATTGCACGATATCGAACTAACGTATACACTCTTGTCGTGCTACTCGTAGTTTCCGCGAGACAGGGCACTGTACGACGTTCGTATAAACTTCGAGTTGACTCTTTGATATATGTATCGGTAACCCTTAATGTATTCCATCATTTATAGCGAAGGTAACACAGTAGCACAAGGCGATGTTTCGGTGATACAAGATGCTCGCATTTGATACGATGCCAAGATCGAATTCCGCGATACATTTCAATGCAATTTAATAAGAAAAATAAAAGAAATTTCACTAAAAACGCATCGATCGAAAAACGGCAAGAATCAATGTGTATTTTCGAGGCTCTCGGCAGATATCAACCCAAAAAATCCGTACGTTTCAGGATTTTTTTGGCCAGACAAAAAAAAAAAGGGTCGTTGAATTTTTGTGAATTTGTTAATTTATTTCTTCAAGGTCGCGTGTTTTTTTTTTTTTTTTTTTTTTTTTTTTTTTTTTTTTTTTTTTTTTTTTTTTTTTTTTTTTTTTTTTTTTTCTTTTTCTCTTTCCTCTTCATATATGACGTGTGAATTTAAATTTTGTTAATAAAATTTTTCCTAATTGGCAGAACGTTCGTAATGAGATTTTTTCCTTTCCGTTCTAATTGCATTGATGTTCCTAATTAATTAATTTAATAATCACTCCAAGCTCGACGCTTCTGCGTTTCGAATATTCAATTTTTATTATTAATAATAATGAAAACGGTTTTTCCCCTCCTTGAAAAATATCACGACGAATATGTAATTGCCGTTGAACACGCAGAGAAAAAAACGTTGGAAGAATCAGCAATTCTTCCAACCCGTTCAGACTATTACACGTTCCTCCTCTGCCTCCAGGGCTTTTACCGTTTGTATGAAATAGTCCAACCATCTTTTACGACAACTTTCGTTTCACTTCCAGAAAATATAAAATATCCCACTTTTGTTCTTGTCCTATGCGAAAAGCAAAGCTGCTGACGTGTAGAATGTGTTTTGTGGCTGCAGGAGAAAAAAAAATGGTATTTTGCTTGTACTGTCGAGATTCAAGATTGAAATACGAGAAAGAGAATGCGAAACTTGAAGAATCCGGCGATACCAACGCCAATCGATCCGTTCGAAGTTTGAGGGAGAAAATGGTATTTTTCCTGCATTATTGCGATATTTTCCTCCTTCGGTTTCACAAACAAATTTTCTCAAGGCGAACAATGAGGAAAATGCGAGTAAAAGAATCTTTTTGAAAATTGGCAAGTTTGCGTAGCAACAAATTTCATTGGAGATAAAAATAAGCTACTATAATAGGAAAAAGTTGTTCAGGGTCCTGTCGAGCTTGATAAAAAAAAAGACCGTCATGTTTTCCGGACGTTTTTTTTGTCACGAGCGAGCCGACTATTCTTAAGGAGAGATTTCTTTTCACGTCAAAAAAGCCGGATGGAAAAAGGGACGAAAAGAGGAAAAACTCGTATGGGACGAAAGAGTGGAGCAAAAACTGACCAAGTGAGTCAGCCATTATGTCATAAGGATATCAAAAGGCTTGGACTCGGTCCAGCACTTACTCAATTCATTTTCTTGAGCGTCCACTCGACCGGGAAGAATCTCGGAGTGGATTGACTTTGAGGGTTCTAATCTCACTAATCGAAGCGAGCAAATGTATTTCGAGATTTTGTCGGTTGTCATCCGAGCCTTTTGTACTCGATGAACCACTATCGCAGGCATGTAGAAATTCCATTTCATCAATCTCTGCTTGAAATATTCAGCCTGGAATGAATCTGAGGGTAAAAAATTGTCCGAAATAAATTTCTTGGCTCGAATACAAAATCGAATTGAATACAACTGTCGAGTTTTGTATAGAAAAAGTGATCGTGCATTCTTTACCTTCGAAATCGAAGCAATCCGAAAGTAAAATGGTGCGAAAAACTTTTCCTCAAAAATGATGAATTTCCACATGAAGGAACGAACGCTGTGAAGAATTGTACGACAAAAGTTGAAGGAGGCGAAAAGCCCGAAGCTCATCCAATGCCCGAGCAGCCAAGAACGAGACAATTTTTACTTATTTTTCTTTTCACTTTTATCTTGCCTCGCCCATCCGGCACAACAAAAGATATTCTGGCGAACGAATGTCCGTTACTCTCGTAGCCCTCGAGGGGAGGACCTGACAAGAGGTCGTGGATCTTGCCAGACACGTCGATTTTTACAGGTACAAAAAAAAAATGTCATTATCAGACGCGACAAAGATTGCATGGTGAGCGATTCCAGACAGAAGTTTTGCCAATCTCGCGTTTCCTCTTCCGACTCTTCAACGAATATTTTTTTTATGCACATTTTTATCGTTACAATTAATTAGGAAAAAGGAAAGAGACGTGGAAATCTGTCGGAAAGAACCTGTTTGATGAATGAAACAGATTTCTTGTTACGAATTTTATCCTCACCAGAAAGGAACTTGCGATCCAATTAAAAATCTTCCGCGACCATTTCCATGTACATAAAGCAATCTTCAGGCACATTTTTAACCCCAAATGGGTGCGGAGTTGAAAAAAAGAATTGTCAATCGAGAAAACATGATTAAACCTTTTCGTTACGTGAAAACATTTTCTTTGAACATCTCCCCAACTTGGTTGTCTCAAAAAATTATGAAAAAAAAAAAATCCTCGCCTTACGTCGTAAAAAAATATTGAAATTTCTTTTTTCCTCAAACTTTATTTATATTGCGGGAATATATTTTCTAAAAAGACCACGTGTCCTGTGTTTTATTATTTTATTAAGGTTCGTGGGTGGCTCCAGACGAGAATTATCGGGTGTGAAGGAGCTCGTAAATTCTGGCTCAAGGAGGGTACAGAAGAGGCCGTCTGCGAGTTCGAGGGATGTTGGAGGTTGCGGTGCAGGACTCTTAGGCGGCTGCAGCGGCGGCAACGACGAACTGGCAGAGCTCACAATCGAGGACCTGGCCTCAATTCCAGCTGGCAATCACTCATCTGCTCACGGACATCCTTCTCACCACAAGGTCAGTCTTTATTTATTTATTTACATTTCCTCGATGGCTAATCAATCATTTTACTTTTTTCCTCACAAATTTTCACTCGGGGTCGATATGGCCGAGGGGAAATGAGCGTTTCCACTTTCTTATCACTGCCAATCCAATGGTTTCTTCACCTTGAATCTTGAGTCGTGAAAATTTCGATTTCACCGAATGTTTCGAGCCCCCAGGCTGTCCTGGGTCAACTTGTCGTTATTGAGGAACGTCGTGGTATTAAAAAATACCACAGGAACTTAGGGGAAGCTATTTCCAATCTCAAAACCACTAATACGATCTCAAGGCTCTATTTTTTTCGTTGTATCAAGTTTAATGATCGCATGTGTACGTTATAATGGGCTTTGTTGGTTCACGAACACGAGAATAGATTCAGCTTGGAAGGTTCATTGATTCTGACGTTGGGAGTTAATCATCCTCGGGCGAATGGATCGCAGCGATATGTAACGAGCAAAGCTGGTCGGAACGGAAGGGATAGCAAGAGAAAAACAGAGCAAGAGAGAGGGAGGGAGGAGGGAAAAGAGAAAGAGGAGTGGGATGGAGTAGGATTTGTGATTACGATGCTTGCATCAGCTTAATACCCTCACCCCTTCCGCTACATGCTAGACGGTATTACCCGTGCCTCTGTCACGGTATATGCAGATGTGTGCAGAATTTTACCGCGCGAGGTTAACCAGAGAAACGGAGAGAAAAAGCGCGAGAGAGAATACATAGAAACTACGTGTGTGGATGGAAGTTTAAATAAGTCACGGGGTACTCGCTCACGCAACGTAAACTTTTGTGTCAGCTGTTGCATCGTGCAGCTGCACCCTTGCAAACCCCGTTAACGAAAAATTTCGCCCTTTACATATCCTTCCGAGATACTTTCGACTCTTAAATACTTGTAAAAATAAAAAAAACTCTATTGAAAGCAGTTTTTTGGACGAAGGATAATTGCGGATATGAAACAATGAAATAAAGGTCATTTATTTTATTTTTGCAAGATTTTTTCGAGACATTTTTCGGGTAATAACCAAAAATATATTAAACTTAAAATTACTTCGAGCTGGAACTCAACATTGTACGAACGTAATTTGTTGTCAATTCGACGAATAAATCCCAATGCGAAACTTGCTTCAATGCCTGCAATGAATGTTGGAGAAACTTGGAAGTTTATTAGACGATGTACGAAGCGCTGTTGATTCGCGATACAGGCGAAAGTTCGATAACGAATAGAGTTCGAATGGAATAATTGAGAATGGTCCTAAACTCGAGTCGATCCAACTACGATTCGTTGCGCAATTTGTGTCCTATTTGTACATGGCAAACTTGGCAACATATAGAAACTCAATAGGAACCTAATAAGGATGCAAGTCGGAAAGACGAGCCAGCGAGAGCTAGGAAAAGGGCCAATGGAGAAGCTGCAAGACCACTCGAAGTAGACGTTTCATTAGTCTCCCACTTGAGATTTCCTGCAGGCTAAATTCTACCGACGTAATCTACCTGGTCGTCCACTTCAACCCTACCACTAGACTCCGCATAGCCCAAGGCGTATAATCATGATGATGCCACTCTCATCCGATAAATACACTGCTGACTCTTCGTACGTGAATCTATACCATAACTCGAGTAAATAATTAGCAATTGAAGCAGTTGAAGATTCCACAAATATGGAGCTCTATCCCGGAATAGCAATATTTTCAGTGAAACGTTGAACAAGTTATAATTATGACCGACAACTTTGTCGAACGATGCCATTGAGTGGAATTAAAATTGCTTCAGCCTCTTTGACACTCGTCTCGGACTTTTCATGCAGATAGTATTTTTCTTTCTCATTAAAAACTTATCCACTCGTTCGCTGTACGCAGCAGCAGAATTCGTCCTGAAAGTTAGGAAATTTTATTGTCATTCGAAAATCATTTTTTTATTTTTTCGTTTTTTTTTTTATTTATTTTTTATCAAGAAACACTCGTTTTTGTTGTTGTTCTTCTGTTACTCGTTTATGTCCTTTTTTCGGCCTCCCTTTTGTAGAGTTGATGCAGATTTTAATACCTTCTATTCTCCGTCTCTACCGACTCGTTTCCCTGATCTCTTGCGCGAGGCTTTAACCCCTTAAACTCTGCCGTGACCGGGTACTTAAATGTTCGCACAGTCCCAAAGCAACCAAGTCAAAGCAGAATTGAGTTCTCCCCAGCGGCATTATGCACACACAGATTTAGTTTCGTAAAAACTGCGGGGGGTTTTTTTTTTTAGCCTTTTTTGGAGTTTTTACTGTTCGTCGCTACGGACTGCCCTCATGCCAAATGGTCCTTCTTGCTGCTACAACCTTGACTGCTGCTTTCGCAGCTTTCTAAAATTTTAATTGATACTTGCGGATTTAATTTCTAGAAAAATGCATGCACAAAAATGAGGCCTTTTTCGTGGACGATTAAAAAATCGCTCTCGTCTAGGCATCGATTTCAATGACAAGCTTCTGCAATTTTTTAGCTCCACTCGAATATTTCGTAGCTCTTGAGTCCGAGCCTGGCTCGTTCCCGTTGAGCACATGTTCCATTATATTTCATTCGTCTCTTTTCCTCTTTGACTTTGACCCACCGGTATTCCAAGCATTCATGATTCCTCGCAATAGAATTTTATTCCGATTCGATGGATTGAGGACGTTTGTGTCGAGTCGAGGGGCTCTTATTGGACTCGATTCATTCCATCGTCTGGCTCGACGGTGCCGCAATACTATTTGTTTTTCATTCACTCTTTTTCTTTTGTTTTTATTATAATAGCAGTGCGAGTTGTCGTTATCCGGATTGGTAGAAAAAACAATGCATTGTGAACGATGAACAACTCGAGAATTTTTGAAATTTATTCTTGTTCCTGTACAAATATCGATTTGAGGAATATCCGCAGCTAAAAATACGCTTGGGAAGGTCTGTTATTTTCATAGACATAAATGCAGCCATAAAACTGCGTTGTACGTATTTTCCAGACATTTTGAAAATCAATTCTCTGAAGAATTAAATCTAGAAAAAAAGAAAGATCCAGCCACATTTTTACAAACATTTTTTCTCGAAATTTTACCATCTCAACAGTAAATCAACGCACCATAATTCAAAACGAATTTTCAGAGATGCATCAGCTCGTCAGAGCTGCGATTAATAATAAAAGAAATAAGTGTGTCACCTCGGTCACGTCTCACATCAGTGATGAGTATTTTGTTCAAGCCTCATGCAAACTAACCCAATCGTGATAAACTCAACTTCCGCCACATTTTTTCTCCTCTCGACTCCTTACAACAGGATACAAGTCCTGCGTGCGTTCTGAAAATTCTCGAGTCGCGTTCACAACTTAGGAGAAGCACGTTTTTACTTTAAACTTTCCGTGTGGTCAATGGGATCCTATTAGGAATTTTCTATGCTACAATTCCTTCATGAAATTTCAGCTGAAAATTGTGTCGTGCTCCCGTGGCGATTTCGAGAGATATTAAAATAAGTGGACGAAAAAGAATTATTGAAAATCATAAATTCTTTATCATTTTAGTCATTTAACGTGAATTTTTAAAATTCACGTAATTAGCCAAGTTTTAAGCTCGTACTTGGCCGAGCATAAAATTCAATAAACTTTCCCACTTTATTGCAATACATGCCATATATTAATTTATTATATTATATTCGTTTGACGTGTGAAGCGAAGACCCGAGTAAGTTTACGCTCGTCTTTACAATGGCTTCGAAATTAACGCCGCATTCTGTACGTATACCTCGAGCCACATAATAATATGATCCATTGTGGGAAGATTAGTGTTTCGCTTCTCGCATCTAAGTTCTGTAGTCGGGGTCACGTCAGGTCGTCCGGACTATAATCGATACATCTATCTCGCGGTTTATCCGGCTTGTATGAATACATAAATATTCATCCTCGTTTTTCTTTTAGTCTCTGTCATTCTGTACCTCGTCGCGAAATAATATAGCTCCAGACGTAATTCTTATTCCTCGTTTAGTTTTAATGCCAACACGAAAAAAACGCTCGTTATTACCATTTCCATCATTTTTTTCTGTCAAGAACTTTGCAGATTCTGTCTCAGTTCTTTTTTACTCACTTTATTCATATACTTATCTGCCGGGAGGGTTCCTCCAAAGCCACGAGGAGCGAGTAATCCACTTCGGATAATCCTCGTCCCACCATCCATTTTGCCCTCACCTCTAACCACTGATCGCTGGAATTTTCTTTCTTGAGCTCTGGAATTTTCTCGCCAACGTGATATTCGATTTCCTGATTCGGCCGACACAGGAAAACTCTATTTCAAGACGAAATACACTTTTCTAGACCGTTTTAACGGGAGCTTTATCTTCATACTGAATTTTCAAGCAGGCAAACGAGTTTGGCGTGCTCAAAAGTAATTTTTTTCCAAAGCTACAAAATTCACGAATTGCGAAGAAAAATCCATTTTTTCTTTACGATTTTTCACGTGCCCAAATAATAAATGATAATGTCTCATGGTAAATAAGAAAGTTTTTTGGCATTTTCGGCTCATCACCGAAACATCCAGCTCCATTTTCTATCGTATCGAATTTCATGGAAATATTTATACTCTCTGCATGATCGATCGTTTGATTTTAAAAAAATTGGAATCAAGTGATAGGGGTATCTGGCAAAAGTTTCGATGAAGAAAAAAGTCCATTAACGTACCCCGGTGTGCACGCTCCAGTGAGTATCACGATTATAGAGGGGCCCTTTTCACTGGGCCATAGGGGTAGCAGTTACTTTTTTTTTTTTGCTCCCAATGGACAAGCGTGTGTATTAGGCTCTTGGATAGCACACTGTGTTGAGCGAATGGCTTTCGAGTGGGGGGATAAGACCGGTGAGCAATGGATCGTCGACCCTCGAACGTCAGTCGTCGCTTAACGTTCGAGCGAAACGCGTTCGGTTCTTCACAAAAATATTCAGAGAAGCCTAAATCCAATGAAAATAAAAACAAAACGCTCAAAACGTCTGAAATTCTTTTTGTGTGTTTTTGTAAAATGTGTTTTTCTTTGAAGCCTCATGCGAATGTGACCTCGATCGAGGGGTGTCAAAAAAATGTGAAAAATCGTTTTCCCAACTCGTGAAATAATTTTACGAAAATAATCAAAACACCACGAAGTGCACGAAACTTTGATGTTGAAGAATAAAAATAATTACGAAGGAACTGCTGGTCCGGCAAAGTTTCCAATTTAAAAATTCACGAGCTCACGTCCCTCCGGAACTGAAGACAAGGTCGATGTCCTCTCTCTTATAGGCTTTTCCAACCCCTCGACAGCAACAAACTCTGCTCCGTTGCCTTTTCATGCTCCTCTACTTTTCCTCATACAGAAAATTTCCCGCAACGCTCGATTCTCTTTTATTTTTTCTCCCCTTAGAAATGTTCTCGATTCACGATAGAAGCAAAAAACGAGACATTCCGATCGATAAGACGACCGACACAAGTAGAGAGTCTGAGCATTTATAATTTTTTGGCAACGAGCTTATCGAGTCTCGAGTCCAATAAATCATCCAATTCTTAGTGTCACTTAAATGCGGTTAACTTGTAATTACAATGAGTGCATGACGTTTCCTCGTTGACGAGGAAAAAACGTACATTGTTGGGCAAAAAAGTATGGTGAGTCTTGGTTTTTATCATAATGATTAATCCACTTTTCTAATTACGAAATAATCCTCCAACGATTTTCCATTTTATATAAAAATGCACGATTCGTTCGTAACGCACCAGAATTTAGTTAAAAAAAACTTGACATTCAGGCAGGCTTGGATAGTAGCGAGTAAAAAAAAATAGATTGTTGAAAGAGCCGAAATAAGACACGGTTATAACGTCGAAGAGTGGAAAGACAGAGGATGCTGTAGAAGTTTTGATTATTTATATTGAACGTGGGTGCGGCTAATCTTCAAAGATGCGAAACTTGGTGGTTCGGTTGTATTTATTATTTTTCCTCGTAGAGGATATTTAGGATTACAAGATTCCTTGGCTTTCTCTTATTCTTGGAGTGTGTGAATAGAACGTGAGAAGCGAGGGGAGAGGTTAAGAACAGCTTGTGCGAAATGTGCTTTGTTAAAATGCTTAAAAATTCGACTGCTGTTGACTAAGGAAAGGGCAAGTTAAATTTATGTGCTGGATCGACCTAGTTGTGTTCTTTTTATTTGATGAACCAGTTGATGTGCATATGTTTCGTTGTTGGCAGTTTCTCGTTCGCGTAGTTTCGCGATATAAAGCCCCTCCAAGTTGTTCGGGCTGGAACGCTTTAGAAAGTGCTATAATTCGTAAAAACGATAGAAAAAGGAGAATAAGAGGAAGAGTGAAAAACCGAAACGAAAAGCAAAGCGGTGGAACGGTAGGAAGAGCAAACGAGCTGCTCGACCATTCCAACCCCCATGAGTCACACAGTTCCTTATACCGATCCCAACACATTTGCGTCCGCATGTATACGATCCCACCCAAATACAAACTGAGCTGAGGGCTTGGAGCGAGACAAAAACTCGTGGAGAAGGTTAACGTAAAAGTGAGATAGAAGGCTATACAAACCGCACACCCACTGCCAAAAGGATCGGGCCACCCTCTCCTATGTATACACTGCTCGTAGGGATATATGAAAATATACCTATATAAACGGGAGACTCTGAATCATGCCCATCCAGTTACGGGATGGGCTCTCTCGTTTCCCTCGACGCCAAAAATCGATATATTTATCTTGTGTCCAACATCACCAAACGAAATTACATTTTTCGGAGTCCAACTCGAAAAAATCTTGACCTAGGGCTGGAAAACAATTGAAAATATGATTCGGGAATTCATGTGTATGTGCACTGAGTAAAAGATTTTGTTTATATGTACCAGAATTTGTTGACTGCTAAAAAATGTACAGTTGGATACAGCGAAATAAATGTTTATGAACAGATAATGAATAATTTATTTGAGCCACTCGTAATTGTCTGAAATAAACATTCGTTAATAGTTAATAAATGAATCATTTGATAAAACGTAACAGCTCTTCATAGCAAATGGATTTAATGGCCATAAACATCTACTGAGTTAAGGGAAATAAAAGCGATCGAACAAATCATTATCTTCAAAGAAATGCTATGCCTATGAAATTTGACTATGATAACAAAGATATTTTTGACCATTAACAAATTTTATAACAGTTAATCAATGTTTAAGTAAAAGTGCAAACTGAATATATTTCTTTTTTATAAATAAACTGTATTCTCAGTGCGAATATCTCGAAAAGTGGTAGTTTTTCTAGGAAAACTTGAACCTTCGTAAAGAATGAGGCAAAAGTATGTTCGTAACGAAATACCCAAAAAAAAGTATGAAATTTCGGGGTGAATTTATTTGTCACTGATGAAGAGTTTCGAAATTAATTTGAATTTTTTGCAGAGGGTGCCGGGTGGTGGGAACGTGGCTGTGGGGGGTGGCGTCGGCAGTGGTTCGGCCACCCCCCAAGGGACACAACAGGTCTACCGTGTGGTGACATCGCGACATCCCGGAAGCGGTCATCATCAGCACGTCAAAAAATCTGACAGTTCGCAACAGACGGAAAATTCTGCTTTCAAACATCAGCAGCAACAACAACAGCAACAGCAACAGCAGCAACAACAACAAAGTGCGAATTGTTCTCCGAATAGTAATTCGAACAGTCAGCAATGGAAGAAATACATCGAAGCTGGTGCTGCGAGGGACAGAGACAGGGAAAAGGAGGTCGTACCTTCGAGTCCTAGTCCCTCAAGGCGATCACAAGTAAACCTTTTTTTTTGACATTTTTTATTTCTAGACCCTGAGCATCTTAATTTTTTTATGAATTAGAGTTGAAAAAATATTTAAAAAATCCATGAAAATGCTAACCATGAAGTTTTTGTTGATTTCGACAGGAAAAACACCGAAAGCAAGCAATGGCTGAGTACGCGAATGGAGAAAAACCACAAAAAGTATCGTCCGGCACGTCAACGAGTAGCGGGAGTAGCAGCAAGGTCAGAGTCCCCTTGAGTTTCGGTTACGTCAAGAGACACAGTGCGGGTACCAGTCCGAGTCCTAATGGTGTGCAAAATGGTGGCAAGGACCCAACCAGGACGGCACAAGTCAGTGCCGTGCCGCGGACGAAGGTAAATCCTTCAACCGAAATTCGTCGTCTCATTATTTTGCCAACGTCAAAATTATTGATTCCCCAATAACTCCATTTTCGCTCAATTGTTGCGAGAAATTAATTCGACTTGCGCATTGCAGTTCTTAATTAATGACGTATTTTATGACAATCGAATAATCTATAACGGATAATTGGCACGATTAATAACGATCGTAAACTTGATCTACATATTAATTATAAAATTATTGAATGGCTCAATTTAATTTGCATCGATGACCGAAAAATTAAAATCGAAACGATTACAAAAATTAATAAATTATTGAATATGCATTGACAGGTCAAAGTTTCTGGAGGAACCCAAACTTGTACGACGGAATTACAAGCAAATTCAACGACAAATTCGAATCAGGGACACCATTACAAGAGTTACAGTTTGACGGGACCGAGCGCTAGTCAATTGTCGCAGTCAGTGAGGGATCGTTTGATGCTCGGTTCGCAGAGCCTCCCTAAGCCAGGAAGTCCGGAGTTCACAGCCCTCTTCGCAGCTGCTCATCATCGGGATCGAGGAGGTGGCAGCAGCGGCGGTGGCTCGGGACAATCTGCTTCCAGTTTTTCTCCACGTGTATTAAAACCGTCGGACGGTAGTCTCAGCGACACGTGTAGTAATTATGCTGCACCCGATCTTCAAGGTTATTATGCACCGAACAGTCCGTACTCGACCTCGTGGATGAGGCACAGCAATACTTATACACCTAGCGGTCGATCTCAAGGTTCGTGTAATCGGATCGAACGCAATAATTTAATCTTTCACAATGCGCCGTTCAGGCGATTACCGTAAAAATCAAAATAGACTCTCTAACTCCGTGATAAGCCAAATATATTTGACGTACAATTTTTATTTCCATTTTCGACGTTGTTCATGACAAAAAAGGCGATGGAAAGAATCTCCGACCGAAAAATCACGTTTGGGGAAAAGAGCGTCGATTGAACGTTTTCGTGCAGAAAACGTGGAAAGAAAAGAACTAATTTTTTGACTTGATTCAATTGTTCGTGATAAACTGAAAACGAATTCGAGAAACGCTTCGATTTCACTGGAGCTACGTTGATTAATCGCTCTCCAAACAATGCCAAATCGGTGTGCAATTTGTTGATTGGATTTCTTTTGTTTCATCTCGATATTTAGGGATGGGGTTGTGCGAAGCTGACAGCGTCGAATCCCTCGGTTCGCATCGAGCGAGCCTCACGCATACACGGTTACTCATGCATCAAAGAGATTCATCGGGTTCACCTGCTCCGCCACGACTAAACCGAAGCAATTCTATCAGGTGAATTATCCTCAATTGCCAAAGAAATATTTACACCGCCCGGAGTTACTCCAAACGAATCAAACAAAAACTTGTATTTTTTATTTTTATTTTTTTTTCAATATTTTTACACTTTTTCCCCACTCAATATGAGACAAGCTATCGCCACGGAGAAATATCCTCGAAAAATCGTTCAACTTGTATTTCTCACATTCCATTAACATCCAGCGTTTTTAATACTATTTTAGCTTTCTCCGGGACCGGACTTTCCCAAGGTAGTTGAGTTATGCTCATATGCGTAAAGAAAACAGAAGCCAATCACATGAAACATCATAATTCCTCGCGTTAGGATAAATGTGCCATTTTTTTCTGCACCGTAGTTTCGTTCTTCATTTTGTTTTCTTCTAGAAACCAATAATTAATACACGAAGCGTCAAACTGAAAGAAAAAAAAAATCCAAATTTTCATTATTCGAAAATTTTTGAATTATTTATCATTCAAAATGAAGGAAAAAAAATGAAAGATTAATAGAGATACGAAAATTATTAGAAATTTTCATAATTCCATCCAGTGAATTTTGTTATCGTCAATTACAAAAAATCTTGAATGCAACGTTTAATGAATATTTGAAAACTCTTTCGTAGCAGGGAAAATGGTACATTTAGTCTATTAATTTCACTCGATGTGCTATTTTCAGTCTGTACTTGTCTCTCGCTGCTTTTTCCCTCCTCTTTATAATGTTCCCATGTTCCTTTTGTTTTCGCTGAAATGTCAATAACTCTTACACTCTTACACTTGGTTAGTCGACTTTAACACGTTGTTGTGCGATGCTTTCCAACAAACACACAATACAGCACCCACGTCGTCGAACATCATGGCTCAAATAACATTCACACACTTGTCGTTGTTCTTTCTTTTTCGTATACTTCATGCTATCCTTTCTTGTTATAAATTCATGCAGTAGATCGATTCGATTTATCGACTCTACGTGTGTTTTTAATTGACACATTTTGTCTGACTCCTCGTAAAGCAGTTGTGTATTTTGAATCATCCATGAAAATTAAATTAAAATTTTTTATTCATCTCTTTTCAATAATTATCATGAATCTTTTAATCCTTTTCTTTTCCTTTCTGTTATAAATATTCGTGAACCTTTTAACTCGTTGAGTTTCCGTCTGTTCGATTTTTCTCAAGTGCATTTTTTGAGATTGCATTCGTAAATTTGGTATTGTAGGAATTTTTTGCTGCTTATAAAGTAATTATTGAACTTTGGTCAAGCTTGAAAATAAATCGAATTATAAAATGAAATATAAAAAATCTTTGAAAGTGTAGGAACGAAAATGAGCTTTATTTTGGCATTGGATTCAATCTCATGAACGACAAATCTTGAAACAGATGTTGTCGATTAATAAGTGTCGTTAGACAAACACATTCGTTAAGCTCATTGTGGTCATACATTTCCCTCCGTTTCCCTCCAGCTCGCTTCGCCCATTTCTAATAAATCCGATTAACAGCAGTTACGTTGATACGTGATTGTGTTGAGGGTCGTAAGAGTTTAGTTTGTTCTCGAGGTCCTCGATATTGGAATCGACACGATCGATTGGCTCTAAGAAATTTATCAACGAGCAGGATTGAGTGCACTCGTGATGAGACTCTTCCCAAGCCATTGGCCATGCACTCTTCTCTTCGATATTCTCTTTTTCTCCCTTCATCAAAAACTCACTCTTTCTCTTCTAATTCGGGATCCCAGACAAGTGGCTGAAAAATATTGTCCCTCCAAGACCAAGTTTTAAGCCCCTCATTATTTTCCAGTCTCTCGATCACGTCCACCAATTGCTTCGTGCCCAAAGTTCTCTTCAATTTTTCATCAGTCGAAAGAAACCGCGTTGCTACCGAATCAAAATCGTTTGTTTGGTTCATTAAAAAATTCAAACTTAAATTTTGACTTAAACTTAAATATTTTTTTCCAAATTCAGACGATGGAGAATTCGAAAACGGGGCTTCCCGTTTTTAATAAATTTTTCACCTAAAACCGTTTAATAATCGATTTTCTATGACAATCTTCTGTGTTGAATGTTCATTCAAAATTGAGCTACTTTAGATTGAGTATACTGTGTTTTTTCAACAGCATTGCATCCGATATTTTTTATCCTAATGTATCTGCGGAGAATTTTCAACAACATTAGTAAATTTAATATTTTTATTTCTTTTCCTATATCGACAGATCGACCAAGAGCGAAAAGATGTATCCATCGATGCTGGCGCGTGGGAGTGGAGCTTCCTCGTCAGTCGGCGAGGAAGGAGTCGGCATGGGGATCGGCGTCGGTGCTGAACCTTATTACAGTGTTCCTGTTGGTTCGACCGGCGGGGCACCTCAACATTGGTCCCAACCAACTTCTCCAACCCCCACTCACTCCTCGAGACAGCCACCGAATCTTTATCAACATGTTCACAAGGACGATGACAGTGAGTACATCAAGTCGGTGCAACTTTCAATAAGAAATTACATTTTTTTCGTTAAATTCGTGCGACGACAGATTTTCATATTGGAAATAAATCCTATTCGCTTTATTTCCCATAGTCCACGGTTCTTCGGTATCTTTGGTATCGACGGCGAGCAGTCTGTACAGTTCAGCGGAAGAAAAGCAGGCTCACGAGCTGAGGAAACTGAGGCGTGAATTATTGGACGCACAAGAAAAAGTGCATTCGCTAACGAGCCGACTTTCCGTAAACGTAAGTAATTTTCATTCCATCCAAGAATTCCTTATTTTTCTGTGTCGAATCGGTACGGCGGTTCCGTTAGAGAAAATCATTCAAACTTGAGTGAATTGAAAGAAAATTTTTGAAATTATCGAAATGATCGAGTAAACAAATTTTTGTAGAAATGTCCGATTTTTTCCATTGTTCCACCACGGTAAAGACGTTGGAGCTGCTAAGAACGATTTCGTAGCACTGTAAAGTGCTGCCAAATGGAGAAGAGCGAGTTGAGCGGAAGCTCGTCGTTGTCTTCTCGACCAATGGGAAAGTCTTTTTTTTTGTTTTGTGTGCGCCTCGTAGCATAGCCATAGCGTCTCGATCTCTTGAGTATAGCGTGTACAACGTTATAGGCTCTGAATGCGAGAGTGTGAGAGAGAAGGAGGGCGGGAGTGGGGGAAGGGATTTGGTAGGAAGCGTTGGTTGCGAGTAGTTTGCACACGTCTAGTCTGCTACGAGACACGCGCGCGTTCACACGAGTAAGCAATGTTTCTTTTGACTCGACCAAAATACCAAGTTGTTGTTTTTCCTCCTAATTAATTATCAACATTGAAAAGCAAATTATTCGTGCTACGATGTGTAATCGCGAGTGTCAGGCTCGATCTTTTCCAGCTAAAAATTGAATCAAATCCTTCGATCGAACGGATCGATTGTTATGGATCGAAGGAAATTCGATCGCTGACATTACACGTGCGCGATTAATACGGAATACAGTGACAACGAGTGATACGTGTTTCTTTTAGTTTCAATCAAATTTATTCATCCCAATACAACCCAGTGTTTTTATCGCTCGTTGCCCGCCAACAGTTGGAAGATTCTTGGAGTCGTTTTGTTTGTTTCTCCTTGCGAGAAGCCTCGAGATTATCAGAGGCTCCGAGTTTGCTCGTGCTCTGGCCACAATTGTTTCATTAGTCGAGTGAATAAACTCGCTATGTCACGAGACGAGCAACTTTTCCAAATCGTCAATATACTTATCCCGGATCGTTCGACACAATTCAGGTTTGATTGAGCGAAAAATAAACGTCTTGGAGCTTGAAAAATCTACAGTTTTTCACTCTTATTCCGTATTCGAAATTGCTCTCCATTTTTAGGTTATATATTTTTATACTTTCTACTCTCTACGAGTTTATCGCGAGTTAAGAGTTATCGATTTTATTTACTATCGATAAAAATAGAATTTCTGGCAAGCCGTTTTTATTTACCCCTCCGACGATCCCACAGCCTGTGCCGGAGATAAAAAACTCAAGATCAGTATTGGTATAGGCTTTTCAGAGTCTATGAATCAGACAATTAAATATTTTATCGCACAAACCAATCGGGATCATGATAAAAACGAACTCGATCGCTTTCCGTTACCGTTCGATCGAATTTACTCCTAAAATCCGAAATTCCATAGCGAAAAAAAAAACAAAAAATGAATTTTGTCAATGTTTCACGTCCGTTTCGTTAGTCAAAAACGTTTCCTGCAAAATTTTAGTTTCCGTTTACTCAAAGAAACTCTGTGGACATTCCATTTCCGTGCCAATTTGGAAGAAACTCAAAAAATGCGTTTTTAGAATTTCGAAATGTTTCGAGCTTGGATAATTTTTAGATAAAACATGAAAATAATTCTCCGAGGTCATCACATCGTTTCTCGGACGATATACGCGCGATTTCATAATCGCTGGAAGTTGTTCGTATAAGGCAAAGTCAGCGAGTCTTCTGGTGTCTTTTAATCTTAAAGAAACTCGGTAGATCCGCGAGCTAGTGAGTAGATAGAAAAATGAGGAGGAAGCTTTCACGTAGCGCGGATGGCAAAACTGCTGTCGAGCATCCTCGCAAGAGTTTTAGATAAAGAGAGGATAAAAGAGAGAAGGAAAAATGAAAATAAAAAAGGCAGAGTGAAGAGCCACCCCGAAGGATCATCATAGATTCGCGACGCGTTCTCGTGGCTCTCGTGCACTCCAGTCTCGTCTCTTATTTTCTCAGTCCCTCTCTCTTCCTCTTTTCTTTTTCCTCTATCTCTTGGCCATGTTCGTCGTGTTTGGCCGGTTGAAGAAATCACCGAGTTAAATAGAGAAACAGAGAGAAAGAGAAAACCGAGTGAAAATAACGTGGCTGCTGAAATGAACTCGGTCGTTCGTCACCGAGCTGGACAGTGAGACGTTCTAGAATCCAGTCTTTGCGTTCTTTCCAAGGGTCTAGGAATGCGAAATAACGAGAGAAAGGAGGACGTGCGAGAACATTTATAGAAAAGAAATCAAACGCCTTTAACACTCCCGTACAAATAAAAGAGGCCATATAGATAAATCGATGATAACTCTAATAAAAAGGATTGACATGATAAGAGGACCAAAGGGTCATTGAGATTGAGACCGACTCGAAGATTAATGAAAGACAATATTATCGAATCCCACGGAGACAGTCTGTACTAAAGTTTCCTCGTATTTCCATCGAGTTTCCCAAAAGAATCCGTTTACTCGAAATATTTGAATAAAAACAAATATTATCACGTCGAAATTCCCCAACGTCCCGAAAACAACATTTTTCTTTAAACTCTCGAGGTAACGCGATGTCTAGCATCTACCGAGGGTACGTGCATGATTTCTTACAAATGAATTGGATGCAACTCACGTATCGATAACGTCGAAGAACGAGGTTCAATGGCGATATGACTACCTGGCTTTTTTAAGTCTCTTCTCACACCTGCTGCGGTTCTCCAACGAGCGTAGCTCGTACGAGAGGGAAGGAGCATACGTAGACTCGTGGGAGAGACATCTCATCGCTAAAGTGGCATAAGAGAGTCTCGAGAAGTAAACGAAGCAGTGAAATGAAATAAAACGCGACGTGAATTTCGATTTCGAAGCCTTCACCATGTACAAATTTGATAAATACACTGTAATATGGATCCGCGTGTATTCACGTTGCTTCAGTAATAATAGACCTTTTAAGTTCTGTTGTTTATTTCATTTCTATGGGAGAGTTTGGACGATCGTTGTAACAACGTCGCATTACGACGCTTAACACCACATCCAAAGAATTCTTCCGCCTCGGGAAATTCAATTTTCTCTTACAAGCTTCGTATTCCTGTTGAAAAATAAAATACATAATAGACTCGTGTACTCAGCAGAATGATGCCTATTTTTCAACTGTGCCAAGACTCGGTGCATACTTTTCGAATTACTTAAGTGAACAACTGTAAATTGAAAACTCGCATAGAAAAAGGAAACATTTAACTTCGAGTGTGTCGAGTCGATTATCTTAAACTCGCATTTTATACTTTGAGCCGGGCAAATTGCATCGCGTGGCAAAGAATACTAAAGAGGAAAAAAAAAAAAAACGATTTTTTTTTCGATTTTCATTGACGTTTCTCATGTTGATGTTTTTTTTACGACACGTGGATTTCGCTGCATATTCATTTTGACGTGTTTTACCTTCCAATTTCGCAACTTCGAAACGGAATTAATTTTCCAACCGGACTAATAGGTCGGGCTATTTTCTGCGTCATTCGATTCTCAGCGTGCCCGGAAAATTTCAATCGTTCTCGAATATTCACGAGTTATTATCGTCCTCGAGCAAGAGCCTCATAAAAAAAAGTGTTCTTACGATGGAAACGAATAAATACGAACGTGAGATGCATTTTTAGCCCGCGCTTTCAACTGTTGACTCCCAAGGACCGACTGAACGTTTTGACGCTTGGGGATCGACTGCTCCGAGAGGGGAAAAAGGGATCCCTGTGCGTGTTGCGTCGTCGAAGGGACAATATTCTTCTCAAAACAAATTGTAGGCCCGACTCAGACCCAGAGCTCACGTTTAGTACAACAAAATATCTTTCCCTGCCTTGCTCTCTCACCAAGAAATACAATCATTGGCCTCGCCGACCCTAAGACTTGAAACTGCATTTTCTGTTTTTCACAGTCGCCAAAATATCGACAAGATTTTTAAGGCTAAATTCCCGGACTGAACTTTCTCGAAAAAATTGAGCCTCTACGTTTTTTTTTCATATTCATTGCCAGAGGTTTATAATAATGACAATAAAATAATTTTCCCACAACATTTGACAATAATAACGATACATAGCGTTTTTGTAATTTTTTTTCATTCAGAAAAACAATCAATGCCACAAAACAATTGACATTTAAAATAAAATGTTGAGAGCGTTTTTTTTTTCGACGACCTTTTTAGTGGTGCCATTTGCGAGGTTGGGAACAGCTGAATATTTCGTTAAAGTGCCAATAAGTGTAACGACATGGTTGCTTGGTGACCGTAAGCTCAGAGTACGAGGTACTTGAGATTTACGATCACCTTTGCCTTCCGTCGCTGACCCTTACGAGGGCTTTGGACCGAGGTACAAGACGAACGAGAGGTGGACAATCGATTTCTTCGTGTACCAAGTTCAGCCCCGTCGTTTTCGTCGCTGGCACGTATATAGAAATTCGTTGCTTTCCCCATGAATCCAAGTACAAGAGAATCTTTATTCTCGTTGGATGGATCCGGTATATACGAAAGTTTGACCGAACAAATGTGTACCTCTGCATGGGATCCCTCAAGAAACTCGAGAACGTCCTGCTCTTACGATTTAGAAAAGTCTCTCGGTGTTTCACGATCGCCTTGCTCCTTAATCGCCTTGATAATCGACAAAACGTCAATTCACCGCGTGAATTGACGTTTTATGCATCCAGAAGTCAAACAAATCATTCGATCGCGATTGCAAATGAAAATGAATTTTATTGAGCCGGGAAATAATCGGAAAAATAAAATCAACGCGATTCCATGCAATACTGATGGCGCAATATCAATGAAACTTTATTGCTAAATTTGCGCAGTATTGAAACACGCCCAACATACCACAAAAGAGACTCATCACTCTCGGTATGTCCAGCAAAGTGGCGATGCTGTAATAAATATTAAAAAATGAGCGTAGACGTATGAACGGCGACAAAGAAGCCTTGATCAGTTACGAACTCTCAACATTTGTCCCTGCGCCATTCATATACTTGCATTAGCAAGTCTTATGAGATGCTTTTTTTCACATCAGCCATAAAACATCCGACCGATTTAACACTCATACATACTTGAGATGATTATGTATATGTTAAACGATCGTGACGAGTGCGTCTCTTCGAGAATGCGGATATTCCACAGTCTATCACCTGTGGACGGAGACGAGAGATGGAACGATGATGCGAATGATTGTGTGATCAGAAGCAACTTGAATTCCGCCTCCCACTGGATGCGAATCCGTCGGACGATAGAAACTCGAATAAAGTTTTTTTTTTATTCCCTTGATTTCAATCGAAACCAAAAAATATCTTGTGTCGATTTTTTGTCGTCAAATAACTATCCACAACGTTTGGCATTTCGATATAATGGTTTAGATAATTCCAGTGACGAATCTTGGCTTCTTGGCGTTTGAGAAAAATTCGTCGACAGTTGATCGTTACTTGCAGACAGGAGAATTATTCGTGACGATTATTCTGCTCTTGTCCCTCGCCTGCTCACAGCATCATTGATCCAAGATTCATTTCCCAATGACGACAAAGACGACCATGAAATCCCCTCTCGCTTGGAACTGTTATGTGCAATGGCGATTAAAGATCTGTGTATATCTATAGAAAGCAACGTAACAGAATTGGCCCTTATTGTTGTCGTAGACTACGAGCCAAACGTGCCGTCACTATTCCGCCCGGAGGGCATTGAGTGGGCCCTCGGTTATTAATAATTCTCGTATGATAAACGATTGACAGTGCGAGGAAACGTTTCGAAATAATACTGAAAAAAAAAAACAGTTGACAGATGGAACTGACTTAAAAGTCCTCGATTGAAATTGCTACTTAAAAATTGAATACAGAAAAATTCGTTTTAGAGTTTAAGATTATTACGTTAAGCATCCCAGCAAGAAATAGACGCGATCCACGAGATTCTGTTGAATCCAGAAAATTAAAGTTGAATAACCGATCGTAATAAAAAGATTAGGCTATACGCCTATGAAGCGTGGGGTCCTGTTCCTCCAAGGGCCCGGATCCTGGCTGTCTTCAATCTACACCACGATTTACAATCTACCAGCAGCTTCCTGCGCGTTAAATGAGCGCCGGGCATTCGAAAGCGTGTATTGACTTTTCCTTCGGATCAGGACGATCGAGTCCTGCATCCTGGGCCGGAAGGCTTCCCTTTCGATATGGAATTTGGCAGAAAGTTTGTACAAAGGATCGTTTTAATTGATGCAGATTAGTCCTTGTCGTTTTTCGTACGAATTCGATTTCTACCTCAGCCTTTTTCTCGACGACGAGAATGACTTTGCGACGTTAATGAGGTGATCTAAGTGCCTGGAGTTCGGTTGACATGATCACGTCTCTCAAAGTCCTTTCCGCCTTTTCGTAATTCGCATCCCGCAACTGATAATCCCTCTCCCGTGCTGCCTTCCGGCTCGCATTTACAATCAGCCAAGTTTCTTTTTCAATTCCGTATTCTCGAATATCGTCGGAGCGAAAATAATCGCGGAAGAGGATTAGCGGATACTTATTATGGAGGAATTGTGTTGACGAAGCTTTGCGCTCTCTTTCCGAGTGGCCGAGCCCGAAATTCGACCTATAATCCTTTTCCAGGAGCCTCAATTATTTAACACTTTGTCGTGTACGAATGAGAAGCTCAACTCTGAGAAATACGGTTGACATTGTGTCTCGTAAATCGATACTTTATGACAATAATAATTGATGAAAAATATAAAGCATAATAAGATAAATATTTAGTCTACAAACTCGTTCGCCTCAGTCGTTTCTATATCTTTTTATGTTTTTTATTTTTAATTAATTGTCATAGAAGGTGAAGCCGCGCGGCACGTCTGAGTAATGACGGTATACGATAATAACGCATTCGCGGCGTTCCTCGTACTCGTATCTTCACTACCAATGTCCCTTTTTTTCTTCTTATTCCTCCTCGTCCACACTCGAGTTTAATTCGAGTCCACTGAGTTCTCTTTCTCGTGGCTCTGTCTCGTCGTAGCAACTTACTACTAATACTATCATTTTTATTCTCTCGTAAGATACGTTCGTATCTATATACGTGAGTGGATATAACATTGTGCTATACACACTGAGACACACGAGGATCTACCAGACCCTGCAAGTAAAGATCCAAGACCCCGGTCTCTTGATTGAAGCCAACTGGCCGACCAATCCAGTCGCTCGACTTATTAAAACTCATGTCGTTGTTATGCCTTTTGTCTCTCCTTATGACGCCAGGGATATTTGAGACGTGATCTCGAGAGTATCGTCTGTCTTTGTGCGTGCAAAAATCTTTTTCACTATTTACTGCACATACACATTGGCAAGAAGTGCAAGAGAAAATGGAATCGATCGACGTCCAGGCCGAAAGCTGTTCAAAATAACGATAAACAAAAAAAATGAAAAATAAACAGTCACGACCAAGTAGAAAATTCCAGTAGAGAATTACTCACAAATCGATTCATAGCCCAAAAATATAATTCGACAACCCTTCAACCTTTTTCTTGCATTGAAAAAGCTTGGAATTTCGTTCAGAATGAAAAAATTACGATCGTTCTGTGGATTCTGATTGACGGATGCAGTTAAATGTTAAAAAACACCTGTGGCTGTTTAAACATTATTTCCGCGGCAATGCGGCATTGAACCTCATGAGCTTCATCGATTATTTTATCTCTGAGCAAGTATGCTCCTATTTTATGCTCGCCATCTGGAATTCTAGATTATACCAATGTGTTGTTCATGCTCTGGGATTTCACCGAACACCAGGGTTTATTTTTTTTCTATCAAAATGGAGTAGGTCATGAAATGGAGCTTCGTAGACGAATATGATAATTCGTTTTGTTCTCTATAGATTTATGGATCCTTGCTAGCGAGAGATACGCATATAAACTATATATCTGTGTGTGTGTGTGTATTTATAGAACGTTCGTTGAAAAACGATGCTGGTGCATGCTGGGCCAGACGAGCATTGTATTCCTAAGAATGTGGGCACGGTCGGTACAACGGGGATAAATGAGGGAATAGAGAACACACCATGTAACAGAACACTACTGTAACAACGTTTACTAAATTTCTCTGACCCCCTCGCCCGGCTCACCGTTGCTTTCCCCCTCTTTGGCTCTCTGTCGAGAAGAAAACCAGAAAACGAGCACACCGAAATAGTGTTTTGCCTTATTTACGTCCTGTTATGGAATCCCTCGCTCGCTGACCATTCCCGCAAGAGAATGAACGAATTAAGTCACGGAAAAATTGATTTCTCTTTTGGCGTAAAACATAGCCCTCGGGATAAGCCAAATTAGAAGGACACGGAGGAGAACGTGCTTGAGAAAATGGATGACTAATATATCGAGGTCTCGGTCGAGTGAGAAGTCTTTCCATCAATAAGGAAAGTTTGCTTCTCAGATGCATTAACATTGTGTTTACATACGCATATGTTATGCACCTTTCCTCGTTTACGAAAAGAGAGTTTCATACAGCATTTCTGTACACATATATCTCGGGCAGAGGACGTGCCATTCGTGAGTCTAAAAAATTATAATGGACCAGTGAGTTGTTCGTAAATTGACGATAATCTACGACTCTGAGAGTCGTCACGTTTTTGACCGAAGAAAATAATTCCTTTGTTACCCACTTTTGAAATAAAGAATTTCACAGAAACTTTAGGAAATACGTGTCAAAAGGTAGTCTGAAATAAAAGTAGGTCCCTTCTCTTTCTAACCTCGTTTTTATTTCTCGCCCAATTGTCACAATAAATTTATCAAAGTTTCTAACCAATGGGAATGAGCCTGCCGAAAATGAAAAATGGGAGAACAGACAGCATCCTACCTTCGCATCCTGTTCTTTCTCTTTTTTCCACTTTTCTCTTTCGCTGCCTTGCCTTTTTATTCCTCATCATCCCACACGGTGCTACAAGTTCACGAGACTCTCACGTTTAGCGTTTTATGTTCGATTTTATTGCCGAGATAATCACTCGAACGATAAGTCGTACGACCTCGCCTCTATGCTCGCGCTCAACCTTTTCTTTTTTTTCTACTTTAGTTCGACTTTATGGACAATGACTATACTTTACGCACATTAATACTCCCCAAACTTCCGGAATCGAAAGGTGCGTCATCCCAGCATTTAGGAACAAATGCGATGCGCCCATTATGGGCGAAACTTTTCCGACCGATACACGTGAATCCGTTGTCCAGGTGCTCGGATTCACGAGCTTGCGTCGTCAACCCCATCGGATAGGAAAATCGATAGCAAACTACAAAGAGAAGTGAACTTCGCAGCTGCAAGAATAATCATTTTCCATCATTTCCAAGCCATTTTGTTACAATAATAACTCAAGAATTTCCTTGTTTTTTTTTTTTTTTCTCTTATAGATTAAGGTCCAAGAGAAAAACTAAAGCTCCTTTAAAACGTGGACAAAAATATCGAGGTTTATCACGTTTCAGTAGTTTCGTTGAGATTTATCTTTCGCTGTACTTTTGATAACATCAAAGATGCACGAGCCTCGAACGTATGCACGATAAGTTTTAATCTTATCTCGAGTGCTTCGTTCCACTAATGCTGCATAACAAATAGTTAAGTAAAGATTCGAGGAGAATTATGTTTCCTGTGTGTTTCTAGAGTTGCACTTTCGAAGTGTTGGGCAAAGAAATTTCGAGCATTTTTCATAACGTGTTGAGAATATTTCATGAATTTTGGTCTCAATCCCGATAAAAGAAATAATGATGTTTGGAAAAATGGAACGAGTCAATTGATGAACGTATCATCAAGTTCGTGAGCATTGATTCATTCAGGAGTCGTTTTTTTTTCCTACAAACACGTGATGGCATAGTTGTGCTCGTAACGGGTGAAATTGAGTATAATTCCAGGTCTGTGATCGTTCGCAAACCGCAACCGGAAATTCCACGGTAAACGTTTATTCGATCGTGAAAAAAGAAATATTGTAAAGTGGAAAGGGAATAAGTCAAAACTACAATAAGATATTGCAGGATGAATCTGCACGTTTTCTCAATTTTCTAAACGATCGTTTAGCATCGAATAATGATTTTTAATTTGCCTGGGCAAATCGAATTTACCACCGGGCCATCATGTTTTCTGAACGTGACGAAATTGCACGATTAATCTTGAGCAATCCGTGCTCCGGTTTGATGGAATGCAAACATTTGTTCCCCCTTTGTTGTGACAACTTTTCGACGGACTTGGAAGAATTCAGGTGAAATAATTGAATTGGAATATCGACGTCCAGTTAGATTATTCGATCGCGATCAAATCAGACGATATCGTGAAAGAATTAATCGATGAATGTGCACAAGGCGGAAGTCTCGTTTACCAGAGGAATTTGCCTGGAGGGCGCGATAGAGGAAGACGAGAAAAATTCTGTCTTCGACGTTGTGTGGCGAAATCCTATAAATACGAGACACGGTGAAGAATCTCTTTCGCTTGTTGGAAACGAGAAGTCTCCGCGGATGATTCTCCAAGAGATCTCGCCTAAAGAAACTCGATCGTATGTCTCCCGTATCGCGAGGCACGGACAAGCTTCTTCCACTTTTTCCACACGATCCAGAATTCTCTACCATACTACACAATCTCCAGTCCTTTTGCCTTCCTCCTTCGTCGTCCGAGCACTTGTGTTTATTCTTCTCAGCAGCTTTGTGTCAAATGTCCACCTGCGATCGTTCATCAACGTTCTTGAACTTGCGATTCCGGTTGAGTCAACGACCGTTCATGCGTCGTTCGTGGGTAAAAGAAAAAAAAAGCTTTTCGAATTTCCGGGAGCGCAAAAAGTCTTTGCAAATCTTTTAGCAACGAATTGCTCAACCCCGAACTCCTCCGTGGAAATTTAAATGATAAATCTCATGAAATTTGGGATCCAACGAAAAACAAAAACGTTTTTCTGTTCATTATTTGTTGAATTTTAAAAACCATGACAATTTTCGTACCGATTTCGTCTTCGGAGCCTAAAAAAAATCGGTTCATTGTCCCACAAGAATCTTGAGATTTGTCCGAGAAAAAACGGAATTTCGTTTTAGAAAGAAAAAAAAAAACGGATGACGTACTTTTTAAATTTTCCGCGAGAAAAATTGATGAAAAATAAATGGAACGCATGAAAAGGCTTGAAAAATGTACAATGGAGGAACGTTCTGAGAGTTATGGTTTCGAAGCTGCTCCGAGGAAATGATGCTTAACCCAATACTGCGTTCAGACATATCGAATATATTAGATATGTTGCCGCTAGAGTTATCGATTGCCGGCATCTATCACTTGGATTTTTGACATCAGTTGTCATGAGAAATTGCGTCAAGAATTGATGGTAACTCGATATTAACCTCCGAACGAAAAACTTTGTTGAAAAATAAGTCTTGACGATTCCAGCGGACCATGACATTGGGAATCTTTTTTTTTCTGAACAATCAAACTGAAACCGTTAATGAATTTTGATTGAAGGCAATATTTCGATATTGAAAATAACGACACGGTTGTTTTGAAAAAAAAAAAAAAAATGGAAAAACGGTTGGAAGTTAAAACAGAGTTTGCGAATTTCTCAAGCTGCAAATGTTTAATTCGGTCATTTGCGTACGTTGTTTAACGTCTTCTTGTTCTATTTGTGTTACTGAAAATGCTAGATCATTGACTGGGAAGCTTTGCTAATGCTAGACGTGATCACACACAGCTATTATACTACGTCGAGCTGACGAAGCATCTCTCTGGCGTTCTTCTCTCTTTCCTTCTCGATCGCCGTTTATTTCTATGCGTGTCCTCTCCGCTTCGTGCATCTCTGTGGACTCATGTATCAGGCGTTAAATCGGCGTTCTCCTTGCCACGGTAAAAGTGAGATTACTCTTCGCTCACTGGTATATACTGTCGATGGCATGGTTGTTGCAGCTAATCGTTAAATATAGATGCAGCAAACGCATAAAGCCGCTTTTACCGATCTACTCTTTATTTATCTCGCTTTCGTTCCCGTTCGTTTTGCTGCGATTAAATTCTTCACCAACAAGAAGACGTTAAACAACGTACGCAAATGACCGAATTAAACATTTGCAGCTTGAGAAATTCGCAAACTCTGTTTTAACTTCCAACCGTTTTTCCATTTTTGCATCTCTTCCATTCCCATAAAAGATGATATTTATGTATTTTAACGTTAAATAGTTGAATGCAACGCGTTTGATACAATAATCAAATATATTGACGACGGATTTTTGTGACAGAGCCTGCATCGATAAAACAGCCTAATTGATAAACGCAACGATATCGTATTTTGATGAAAATTTTTGTGACAGTATCGAAACGTTGTTTATCGTCAATTATTTTTGCTGCTCTTTCAAAACAACCATGTATCTGAAGATTCTTATGCAATATTTAGGGAGGACAATGAAACGATATTTTTTTGGGCTCCAAAGAGAAAATCGGTACGAATATTGTCATGGTTTTTAAAATTCAACAAATAATTAAAAGAAAAACTTTTTTTTTTTTCGTTGGAGCCCAAGGTTGCGAAGTTCAGTGTGGTTAAAAACAATTATTTGTCGATTTATGAATTTCGTGACAATGTAAAAATGCCCAAAGAGGATGAATGGCATGAACAAAATATTAAGTTACATTCATAACGGCAAAGTGTTGAATAATACTACGTTGCGAGGCACCCAATTCCCACACCCTTTGCGCAGTCTCTATGGAGCGCATCCCATCGTATATAAACTTCGGTGCAGTGCATCACGTATCAGATGCAACATATACGTATACAACAACTACCACTCGAGAGTAACAATTCCGTGCCTCGATGATGACGAGTTGTGGGATAGCCCGAATGGCTACATAACACACACCGAGCCGAGTGGTCACGCTGCCGATGAAGTGGGTTAATTGAGGCGCGTGAGTACCCACGGGAGACTTTCGGTTCTCGCGACGATCAAATCTGATCACCTCTATGCCTCCGGCTGCATAGGGTGTGGGCAACGAGCTTTACCTCTCACCGAATTAATCATCCGTATTAAACTCGAAGAATTTACCTTCGTAATCAATGAGCACAGCATTTTTATCTTTTCCTTTTAACTCGAGACGAACTTCGTCGAGTTTAAACGTCCGCGAGACTTTAACGCGCTAAGAAAAATGGGGAAAATTTTTATAGAAAACCGCAAGGGGCACGCGAGGACAGAGGACGTTGAAGCTCCAAAAGCTCCAGCGGCTTTGGCTATTTATACGAAAAACTGATGATTGTTGGTTGGCATTGTAGCCATCGGGGGATCTGGTTCGATGCCCCTTGGAGAGTGCGTGGCTTCGGGCTATAAAGAGCACGCAACACAATTACCTAACTTCATGGAGAAGGAAATAATATAACCCCGTTACGTCCCATCGAGATCTGACCAAATCACGAACCTGAAAAACGACAGAAGGAGGGGAAACAAAAATACGACAGACCAAATTTATTTTTGGTACGAATGAACCGTGAGCAGAGAAAATTTAAACAAATACGAACTCTGTATACCGGATCGATAATCACGAATCTGCGGACCACCCTTTTCCATATGGAGAAGCCGTGGAGGCTTCCGTCCCAGGGTTTTTTCACCCGAAAGCAAAGCCTCGAGTTCCTGACAACCCTCGCGTGTCTCCCACTTGCTGAAAAACGAAGAAATATATTTCGACCAATAGCAGGTGCCCGCGACCTTTCGATACTCATCGAAATTTCAAACTTCCAAGGATTCGCTTTTCCCTTAAGCTGCAGGTTCTCCAAAAGGGCACAAAACAAAGAGATTCGCTGTTGTGCAATGAGTAGGAGACTCCAAGTCTTTATAGGCCAGGATAATCACAGGGTGCCGATGGCAGAGCCCTTTTGCTCTGTGTACCAGTGAGCCTCGAGCGCAGCTGACCGAGAACAGCAACATAACCACGCTCCGGAACGTCCAGGCAATCCGGACATTCTCTTTAGCTTCGTTCTCTTTATCCCTTCTTCTCTTTTTCTCTCTCCCTCTCTCTCTCTCTCTCTCTTTGTGATGGCAACTTTATGGTGCTCGAGAGACCCGGTAAGGCATTATCGCAAGAGTCTGACAATATGCCGCGCAGCTATAGGAACGATGTTTCTCTTCGTACGAACTTCACCATTCGGCATACTCGATACCGACACTTCAATCAATTTCAATCAATTAAATTAGCAAAAAAAAACTTGATGCCCCAATTCTGTCAAAAAATCTCGGAATATGTATGTTGAAGAAGAAAAAAACAATAATTAGCAAATCTTGCAAGTTGACAATGCATTCGAATCGCTTGATATAATATATAGAGATTGAAATTGAGAGATTGAAATATTTCGACAGAAATCTCAGCCCCACCACAATTCCTTGTTCCTTCTGTAAGAAGGTTTACTGACCACAATATATTCGCAGCAAGAGAGTCAATGTACATTGAACAGACTCGTGGTTATATATCTACCGCACTGAAGGCTCGTTATATACAAATATACAGGATATTTCAAGCAGAAAAATGAGGATGTTGTAGGATAAACCTCAGAGATCATTCACTCACCTCAATAAAATAAAATAAAATGATTATTTTATTTTTTCGTCAATTGAATTCTGCTGCTCGAGAAGTATTTCTCACATTTGTGTTGGGGGAGCCGTCGCAAAGAGACCTCGAAAAATGCGTCATACTGTAAAATCAGAGTTGAGGAGTAAAAAAAAGCTCAGAATGTCTGGCCTCGATATTTAAATCCGAAAGAAATGAATTTTCGATTGATCCCAGTATGACTTGCACTGGACATGCTTTATTAATTATGAATCAGCCTGCACGGGTTTATAAACTGTACAGGACTATACAGTGTTGAGCAGAGTGTATGAGCATGCAGAAAGCTTCAATATTTCCTGGCTAGCTGTAGCGAAAGAACCGTTGGATTCAAGGTCTCTCGTGTAGTATCTTTCGCGGGGGTCTATCCAATGTCCTCTCTAGTGTAGACATACGCGATCCAGTTTCGCTAATGATCATCTTATAGCCATACGCAAATAAACGAAACGGAAAAGAAAACAAAAAAAAAATACTATTTTTTCTGTGTACGGTTCGTTTGGTGTGTGTCATATGTGTAGCACGAAACAATGCAGCGACAATATCTGCTCCGATTTAGCGCCACTCCTTGGCCATGCCCAATGTGGCCACATCAGTTAGAAGTCGTAAAAAACCACACATATTTATGCATCAGATATAATGGCGGGTACATGAGGCCTGGATACAAAAATAGAACTGTGAGAAAGTCGTGAGGTTGTTCCAAAAAAAGTAATCCCATAATCTCTGTACTTATATAATGATGAATGAAGAAAAAAATAAATATCTTAGAGCAAACGGAAAACAGCGTTTGGCAAAGCTTATCAATGGATGTGAATGAGTCCGAACTGATCTCTGACACCCAATAAAAACGTAATTAATCTTTGAAATGTTAAGATAAGCAGAAATTTGGCGCACGAGCATGAAAAATACCACAAACTTCGATCCATTCGTTAGCCTCATTTACGAAGGGAATACGAAAGAGAATGAAACAAGAAAAAATGAAAATAATGAAAGACTCGTGAGTAGTTGGCGGGAAAGCGACCCCAAGACCTATGCGCGTAATTAATACAAAGCTGAAGACGCGCCGTTTATCTATGTGCTCGATCGAGCGAGCTGCGAGGAAATAGCGAGAGAGAAAGAGAAAGAAAAAAAATCGGTATATTTATTTTACAAGGAAGCAAACGTTCCAGATGTCTTCGCAGCTATAACACAAACACTCTTGACTCTGATACACGCACTTGGAAATTAACCCGCAGGCACATTATAGCCCCACCGAGTAATTATTATTACTCGCACATTATTTTTTTCTTTACTCTCGGATCTAATCGCGCACTTTCTGCGTTTTATTCCTCCAACGTATTTCCTCGTAACGGCGCGCGTATATGCTCTAACCTCGAGGGCCAGGCTTATCAGGGATCGCGGGTTACGCGTCTTCCAACCGAAACGATAACTGAAAAAAATACTCAGTAGCACTACACAGTAAATAGATCGATTACGAAGCAGCAAACTCACCTACTATGTACGAATTTCAAACGCTACAAACTTGAGAATAATACTCGTTGTTGGCTCGTCGAGAAGGCTTTGTTTACAAACATTTGACATATATAGTTATTTCAATATTTATCTCAAGAGACGGGGGCACCTTTACAAAGTATTAAAATTATAAGAATAAGCAGCTGAAATTCAAAGGCGAGTAATTTCATCGTTGTGGCTATCGCGGCCGTGCGCGATAAGAAGCAAAATCTCATACGCTCCGAAAGCCACGCACGTTTGTGCATTCGATCCGAGCCGGGCTCAATGTCAAATTAGGTCATAATAAACTTCGTGTCCACGTACTTTTTATACAAAAATTTCGCGTTCGGGGCAATTGCACAGATTTTGGAATGTCTTTTTATCGCGTGAGTAGGTGGAGAGCAATTTCGGATAAGAGTGTAGAATAAGACATGAATCTTGATCGTGCATATTGAATATTCTACTCAGGTCATTGTGGTCGTCGTCGTCATCGTCGTCGTCAGTTCTAATAAAAGATTGTACATGGTGCAAAGTGGTGAACGAAAAAGTGTCAACTTGGTGATCATAAAGTACATGCAAGGAATAACGAGGCCAGCACAACCAACTGTTAAACGTTTTTTTTTCTTCGTTTTCGACGAGAAAACATCTTGAAGGAAGAAACTTGATCGCCCACTTCGGTTATAATCAGTGTGTTTCGTTTCGTTGGAAAAAAATTGTTCACGAATGAAGTTCGATAAATATTTAGAAGCCATGGATATCGCCGATTGAAACAAATCGAACTGTTGACTCAAGGCATAAGCAGAAACGATAATGGATCTGAACGTTTGCTCGAGAAGAGTTCACGATGGTTACGCGACCATAAGATCTCGTGGACGAAATCGACCACGCGCTGTTTATAGATCAGACTCGGAAGAACTGCTCAAGGACGCTGGTGGTCCTTACGCTCTTCCCCGAGTCTCAAATAATCCGTTGTCGAGCGAGCAAATCCATCAAGTCCCGAGATGGACCGATACTGGCAAAAACAAATTGTCTGAGAATTATGGAACTCTAAGGAAAGGAAAAAAAAATACCGAACCCCGGCCGGATGGAATGAAGGAAGAAAAAATAGTACTGAACACATTTTCGAGTAGCAAGAATCAGTTGGACCGTGAACATGGTAACAAGGAAGATAAAGAAATTCATGAACGTCTGTACGACTCGATTCCTCTGGAAAATCCTCAAGAGGATTTGACCAACACCATCCGAGATGAAAAAATCGAGACTCTGAATAATTTGTACGACACTGTGCCCGAAGAAAAACTGAAAAAAGTAACGAGAAGGAGCTCAGAAATAATTGGCAGTAAAGTTGAGAAAACGCATAACGAGGAGATGCCAAAAATCAATGGATCTCCGAGACAGCCGATCTACGCCGTGCCAAATGTTCCAAAAAAGTGCATCGACGAAAAATTTGATTCTCGATTAAATAACGATGGCAATTACGTCCCAAGTGGCGATCTCTATCGAACAACGGCGCGTTACATCGAAGATATAAATCGTAACATTGCGGAGATCGACAAGAGTTACGAAGAATTACGATGTTCGTCAAACTCGAGTTCAATCAATTCCGCATACGGCGTAATCAACAAAATTCCAAGATCAAACGATTCGTCGATCGAGCGCATCGATGACAATATTTATTCGGGGTTTCACAGGAAACGAGACATTTTAGCACCGATGCCGCCGATATCACCGAATTTCGGTGAAAACACCGAAGTCCCATCGACACCAATATTCACGAGGAATGAGACTGAAAAGATAAACGATCAAGCTTCGAGATTTGATTTCAAAGTAGCCCGGAATTCTGACCCGTGCAGAGAATCAGTTAGAACAAGGCCAAATTCTTACGGCAAATTACCACCGAAATTACTGCCCCGCTCGTCATCGATGGACAATAATTCATTGAGACACTCCACGGGCTCAACGACAACGAGCTCTTCAACTAAATCGACCGAATCCCTTTATGCGATAAGCGAGACTCTCCTGGAAATGCCAAAAAGTAATGAAGCCGAAATCGATATGAAATCGGGGAAAATATTGAAATTTGGAAAAAGCATGGAGCACGAAGATCGAGAATTTAGCAAGGATGATTTACGTCACGCTATGGAACTGAGACTTGGAAGAAATCGTAGTTTGACTCGGGAGGAGGATACGACGAGGATAAATCGCGATAAATGTAAAATAAATTGTCGTAACAGCGGCAGAGTTAACCGATCGCGCGAGGACTCGATGACCTTGAGCGAGAAAGATCAAAGATCCTGCTACATTGCGCCAAGCGCGTTGAACGTTACTAACAAACCAGCTGCTTGTACTCGGTCACGTTCTAGGTGCGTCGACCTTCTCGACGTCGACGACTCGAGGATAAACGACTCGAGAGTCAACAACAAAACGAGAAACTTTGAGAAAAATGGCGTCACTGTATCAGCCATGTCCTGCCAAGAACCAGCTCGTTCAATCAATTATAATTCTACTGGAACGATTCGTCGGAATCGTTGTTCATCTAGAATTGAAGACAATGACGATTGTTACAACGACGACAATGATGAAGAAACTTCATTGCTGATCGTGAGTAAAAAACGTCAAACAAAAATCGCGAGTTCTCAGAGTGATTTCCGAAAGAAAAAAATGTATTCTTCATCAACAACGAAGAGCAGACCAGACTCCGAGAATGGAGAACAGGTTCACGTTGAATGGAAACATTTTGAAGAGCGACGTTACGGTACTTTGCCAAATAGAAGAACTAAAAATTCAAGACCTTTGCACAATTCGAGCGAGGACGTACTCGAGAGTGAGAGAAAGTCTCAGGACGATTCGGTCATAATGCAGAGAACGTGCATCAGTACAATGGACGTTAGAGACGAAACGGTGAATCTCAGAGATGGAGGCAAGGCTGTGGGTGGTAGAAATCCGGATTTGCTTCCGTTGTATCTCGTAGATGCAACGGAGCTCATACTCCAAGGACAATTGGAGCGAAAAGTTCGAAAGAGCGATAGCGTGAACGAGGAGCCCTCGGAGATGGACGATATCGCATCCTCCAAGTCCTCGAACTCGGTTTTTACCGACGACCTTGAAAAAAGTGTCTTTGATACGAAATTTGATAATTCGATGATAAATCGGTATTCCTCGAGTCTCTCTCGAACGAGACACAATTCTTTAGAATCCGAGGATGTCGAGACCGGTAAAAATCATAATTCTCCTGGTTTGAGCCCCGGCAGTTTTGCAACTTTACCGCGACGTCGAAATTGCGGCAAAGAACAACGTGCCAATGCCGATACACCCAGACGTCTGTCTGGTAATGTTCCAGTGCTTGAGCCACTTTACGAGCACGCTGTTAGTGATCCCGTGAAGCCTCGATCCAATGACGATAACGTTATTCCCTGGTGGGAACTTGCCACTAGGAAGTACAGGCATCGAAGCTGTCCAGCGTTGCAGGTAACATTTTTTAAATAGGAGAAAAACAAAACCAACAAATATTCAATTTCGAGACTCGTCGAATAAAAAAAGATATTCATGAGCTCTTGGAGCTGAGCGCAAGAAGCTTTACGAAAGGTTAAAGGTGCGAACTATCTTTAACACGAAATACGGGTTTTTAGATTTCTCCATATCGTTTTTATCTCATTTTTTATTCATTATTTTGCCTCTTTTATTGAGCTCCAGCTTATATCATGTCAACTGTATTCAGTCATCGTACTTAAAATTGATATCTCATGTTTCTTCATCAACATTTCATAAGCCTAAAGATCAAGAAAGTTGGTTCCAAAAAACGAATATTGAAAAATAAAATGCCCAAAAAATTAGAGTGTCTCAACCCGCTATGGAAATCGGTGAATTTCGATTTTTCGAACCAGAGATTATAATCCACATACAAATTAAACTTTATCGTATAACAACTTCCTCATTTGAAATAATAATAATAAAATATGTTTGCATATTTTATGAGATTCCTTCTCCCCATGAACATAAATTCTCATTATCAAATAATCATTAGAAGAAAAAAAAAGCATCGTAGGAATAGTGTAAATATGATTTGACACACGTTGGATATCGCCTTTTGCAATAATATCTAATGAAAATATTTGCTCGAGATAATTTCTATAATCTACTGCTCGAACAGTTATTTTTCACGTCTTTTTTGCGCGATGGGAGGACAGGTGTGTGCGTACCTACGAGCATGTAACAAAGTGAGCAAATATATCGGTGTGCTCGTTAGTTTTTTTTTTTTCTTTGCCCGTGCAAACTCTTCCACGCATCGACCACCTGTCATTCTTATGTCGATGCGATATATAACGCGAAATCCTCCAGTATAAGTGACGTTCAACATTCGAGTTCGATATCCAGCAATGACTCGTCCATTTATCCATGTCTAAAGCGGGTTCGTGTAAACACAAACACAGTCAATATTTGCTGCATGTCAATTCGTACGTAAAACTAAAAATCCTCTTCCGACAACATTGCCGTCATGCAAGATCCCTTTTCAGGTGATAAAATCAGCTGCTAGACATTTTCTCGCGACACTGGACACTCATTTTTTCACTTCATGAGCTGAAATGTTTTCATTTTCATTTTTATGCCAAGAAAAAGAAAAAATTTTACTTTTAAATTCATTTTCTCTCAATACTAAAGACTTTGCTGCATTTCGGTCTGCAGAAATAATGCTAAATACTCGCTCGTGGTACCGAGAAAAATGTTGCCCGTATGAGAGAATGCTGCACAGCCGTCAAAATGAAAATTGAAGCCAGGCGTGAGCCCGCACATTAAAACGTCAAGAAGCTCAAAGTGACGCGATGTGAGACGCGCTCCATAACCATGCGTGGGCCGTTAATACGAGTTCGTGCAGGACTCGATTGAATAATTAGACGAGAACATACGTATATACTAAGCATCATGTCAAATAAGCGATTGTAGGGACTTGACCATGTTTTTTCTTCGAGCCTTTTCCCGGATACTTAAACTTTCATAAATCTTCGTTATAAATCTTGTACGTCACGCAGTGATCTACGTTTTTTCGCAATAATTTGTCGATTTATTCACGCTCATTAAAATTTCTACATTGTCTCGTCGCGTGTATCGTCGTTTTATTCCTAAATTGATCGGTAATGCTTTTCGACGAAAGATAATTATTCGACGAATCAGATTTTCGAAAAAATTGTAATTTACTATCGAAATCCCTCATCTCTCGTTCCTTCTGCATTTTTCTTTCGTTTTCCTGCTCGAAAAACCAACATTTTTCCGATTTTTCACGATCACGTCACCGAGGGATTTTAATGATGAGAAGCAAATGGAAGAAATGCTTGTAGAAGAGTCCTCGATAGTCTCTATACGAGTCCTAAAGAAACATTCGTGTTGTTTCTCCCTCAGCCAACCATCCGTGTATAGAAACGAGTGCTCGAAGAAGAGGGAAAGTCTGTGGTCTATGGCATTTGAAGCTGGCCCTCGTGGCAGGTTTCCCGACGGAATTTTCTTGTACATGAAAACCGTTATCCCTCTCCCTTCACTTTCTGACATGAAATATAAAAAAAAAAGAAATTCAAGCCCTCGATGAAAGAAAAACATCAAATGCAGTCTCTCGAATGATTCTTCAAAAATTTTGATTTATGACTCTTCGGAGATTTTCTCTCGAACCCTCTATTTTTTTGAAGAAATTTCTACAAATAAGTTCGGTCCATTTTTTATCTTTTTTGTATGTTCCTCACTCTTGGCAAGCCTCAATTTTCTGATCCCATCTTTGGAATATTTTTGAACGAGAAAATTCATCGCACGTGGAATCTCACTCGAAAAAGTCCGCTCTAATCTATCCAAGTTCTTTTTATATTTGTTCCGAAAGTTTGAAAGTTTGTTGTTTTGGCTATTCCGACGTCCCCAAAGAACTTGGTTCACGTTCCAACGATAAAAATAAAGTTTTCCTCGAATTCGGCAGACGCCCGTTCTCCTGGACAATGAGCATGAGCAAAAACAAGTACACAGCCCTTTCTTTACACCCTCAATAATAATCCAGCACTCTGGTGTTTGCCGGGAGTAAGACAATTTTGATTTACGAGCGTCCGTGCCAAGTTGGCACTCGGCAAGACCGGATACGACGACTTTCGTGACGAAGAATAGCGTAATTGTCCAACGACGTCTCCGACGAATCTTGCTGGACTCAGAGTCGTAATAATATGAAAAATAGCGAATGCCATCGTGCCACTCCTAATAACGAATAAAAAAAAAGTGTTCAGCAGTGGCAAACCTGAAAAATGCCAAAATCATTATCGTCTCTCCGCCAAAATGCTGTCAATTCCGTTAACAAAAATTAAAATATATTTCGAAACGAATAAATTTCTATACCAGAAAAAATAACGAAGAGGCCGACCAAAGAATAAACAAAATTTCGACTAAATTCGTCGAATATATTTTGTTGGATCTGCATGCAACTATTCGCCGACTTTCCATAGAAACTATTCTCAGCCAGAGGCGCTGATGATTATTAGGAGAAAAAAAACGTTTAGCCACGATGGAATTTCTTTGTCGTATTTTATTTGTCACATGGATGAGGAACACCTGCGACAGGTTACGCGTGCACGCTGTGCGTCATTAAATACCTTCGCTATCCATCATAAAGAGATATACAGACCCGAGAGCTCAGCCCTTTAGAAAAAAAAACTAAGACGAAGAAAGATAATGTTGAAAGTGAAGCAATAAACTGGCTTCTCTCAATTTTGCGGTAGTAAAAAATAATGAAATAAACAAACGGAGGTGACAGAGCTTTGCTGTTTCGCTGGATTACGATCTAATATAGAGTTCAGACTCGGCGAACAAGCTTATACATCAGAGAGAACTAGTCTCGAAGGAGCAGCACACGTGTTGAGATTTTACTCGTTTTACTCCCGTCACACGCATCTTTTCTTCTCCGGCTGTTTATAATACTTGACTGTGCGGCAGCGCAGCCGGGTTCGCTACCAAGATGGTCATCACGTGTTCGACCTCGGTTGCACGCGTCGGCCAGCCTCCGCAACAAACTCCTCGTGCGTTTTCACCGGGTCTCAATAAATTCACGGTCCGTGCGTTTCTCAATCCATACTGCTGTGTGTTCGGCTTGCGTGCTCTAGGGACATTTATGCTCGACTGCCCAGACACCTTTTGTCCCTCGACACGAAACTCGTTGAATAGCATAAAAACTTAAAATAAAAAGGGCGATGCGCTTGCACAAGAAGCTTTAGAGAGATAATTGATTTATTTTCGAGGCAGAAGCTTCATGAGAATCGCTCGGCGAACCTCCATAAATTTCAACTTTAGGTACAGACCATTGACAGCTAAATTTATAACGATTTACTCCAAAACTCGATCTATTAGATCTAAAACAAAACACGTTTATTCATGGAGTGAAATCGCGAGGGGTCAAATCGACCCCGTGAGATTTTCTTTCGCCTTTTCTCCCTTTCTTTTCGTTTTACCCCATTTTTGACTAATCTTATGACTCCAAGCAAAGTTGTCCTGGGGTCACGTGATCCTACATCGAAAAACGATCAAAATGAGCCCCAGTTGAACTTTTTTCGTCCAATTTTCTTGGAGATATGAAACTTTCAAATTGGGGTCATTTATGACCCCCCCAAAAATAAACATACCGTCCTAGGCTCAATTCATCTCCATGAATCTCTCTCCACGGTGACTTATTGATTCAAAGGACTCAATTGACTCAAGAGAAAAGGAGCTCTAGTTAGCTGATTATTAACCCGATGGCTCATGCGTAAGGTATGCATCCACATCGTTTCAGTGTAGAGTTACACGATGTGAGCTGGAACTTGCGTTATAGTTTCCGAAAGAGTTTCGTGCGTATAGTATAAAGTAACGTGTAAGAGCCGAGAGGATGAAGAGAAGGTCGTGCACACGAGAGTCACAGCCTGAGAATTGTTACCCCACTTAAATCGACTTGGTCGTAACGCTCCGTAGAATATGCAGTTCCCATACCGGATCCTCGCTCATAATATCCCATGAGATAGTTACCATTATTACGACGAAAAAATTGAGTTATGAAATTCATAGCATCGCGTACGGACGCATTCGTGCCCCGTAAATTTGCAAAAAAAAACGTCACAACATGAAAAAAAAAGTTTCCATTTCGTTTGCGCTGCTCTTGAGTTAATTCGGCATAGAAATAATCAGGAAACTTAATGGAGGAATGAGCCGCCGCGTGCTGTTGTATGAATATGTTGACACTTTTTCAGATTTTTTAACTTTTACACGAAATTATATCAGATCGTGCCTGATCGGTCATTTTTTTTTTTTTTTTCATACTTTTGCGTTGTGAAAGCAAGAACAGTTTGCTGCCGAAAAAATCGCTGACGCGTGAATCCGGCTAGGGAATGCAGTATGGAAAACAGAAAAAAAGATTTTTAGTGTCATTGGCGCAGTTTCAATGGAAATGATACTTTTTATAGATGACTGAATGAAGAAAAAAAAAGTCGGAAATGCGTGTGGTCGGGGGCATCCCGTGTTTTCCCTAACAATATAGATCAGCCCTTGACTTGCTTCGACCGCGTGTTGTTTTCATATCGACTGCGATAATCTTTATTAGTTGGAAAAATATGCGAGTGAAATTGGCAAAACTAATGGAATAGTGAGGCGTCGACTTGACGGCATTGAATATACGATGGCACAAGAAACTTATTCAAATTTGGAGGGCTCTTGCTCCGCTTAACACACGGAACATTGCCTTAAAACAAGCGTGTTGTCGGAGCAGCAAGAACGGAGGCAGTAAAAAACACGACCGGAAAGTTCTCGAAGCAAAAAGTAACTGGTGTAATGCTCTTCGCGGAGCTCTTGCTCATGGTGAATAGATTTATAAAAATAAATAAATTATATATACAAATATACATTTATGGCATTACGGACGCTGTACTCGGACGAAATCTCATCAATTTTAAACGGAGAGCAACAGTAACGTGCTTTGTTCGAGACTTAACGAAACAGAATTGTTTTTTTCTTCTTCTTCATAACATTTAATTCGCCATAGCGGACCGTGATACGCGCCAGTGTGAATCGAACGCACACAACATCGTGCGCAGTGCTTTCGAGGGCATAGGTTTTCGACTTAACATTTAAATGCTGAAAAATTTCTAGTTCAGGGTGGAGGCTAAAATGAAGGATAGAAATGTCAAAATATTAAGAGCAATGTTTATAATGGTCGTCTGTTTTTTCCCAGCCATTTAGTTCGTTCCACCTTTGAGCGAAAACAAAGGAATAGCCTTAGATCTGAATAGCGACGAGAAAACGTCTCGTTCAATGCTAACTATATAGAAACTAATTAATTAGGGGTCTCCGGAAGACTGAGATCTAAAATCCATTTAGCGAAATGTTCTTCGGGACGCAGACTTGAGCGTAAAAGAAAAAAAAAAACAAATTCGCAGGACGACAAGTAAGAGAGAATAAGAATGAATGGAGAAACGAGTTCGCTGTGCTGGGGGAGGGCCCAAAGGCCGGGTCCGCAGGGAAATCCGACCGACAGGAACGTCCGGGTCTCAGGGCAAAAAGCGGCTGTCCAGCTCTCTGTCGAAACGAAATGTATGCGCATGGGCTGCATTTGTACGCGATATCGAAGAAAAAAAAAACAGCACGTGTATTTGTACGTACACCAGCTCGTTGCAAAGTCTTCGACGAACGGTAATGATACGATATAGAAGTGAGGCAAGCAAAAGGAAGCAAACCGGTGGAATTGTATGGTATGAGCATCGAGAGAAACGTCGAGCCACCTACGCTTCGATCACTCTTTGCAATTTGCTTACCGCCAACTTACATACTAAATTATAACGATTTCCCATTCGAGAGATAGTCTGTTGATTTTCGTACCGGAAACGGCCAATTTAAATTATTTCACGGTAATTTTATACCGTCAAGATATTTTTCCCCGAGTGTTCACGTTATTCGAATTTCGAATAATCATGAAAAAAATGCATCAACGCATTATTTTTTCGATAGATTATGGTAAATATTGTTTTGTATACAATGGAGACTCCCGGAGCTTCGCGACGTGCACAATAATCACGAATATCTGGTGAGGTTTATCGATCGATAAGAAATGAGATCAAACCACAGGAGAAATAGCGGGGATCGATATCGCAGAAAATAAATAAGAATGAGAAATGATTAAAAAGAAGCCGATGAACCGGTAGTACGAGGCCCATGGAGTAAAGATCAAAGGAGTTAAAGTAGAATTGAGCAGCTTGGGACTTCTATAATTAAGATCTTTCATAATCGTTCTGCTCCTGGGGTCGAACCGCCAAGATAAATCGATATAAAGACATAAAAATGATATGCCTATAGACATAGTGAGGAAATACATGGATGCGGTAATAAAAATACAAAGCTAGCTGTAAAATCTATAAATCATTTGAAAAGTATCCACCCGACTGTGAAACGTGGCAGCAGCCAATGTAGATGAGAATCGAACGTGTAACTTAGTAAATTAACGTTTCGCGTGGGTGTGGACGATGCTCATCTGGAATTTACGAGCTGGTATGCCTATCGATACTGTTTATATACTAACATACACTCTTCGCAGGACCTACCGGTTTGCTGGCTATCCCATATAGATGATAGTGTGCAAGCTCATTTTATTTTATAACGTGTGCAACGTACACGATCCTCGTTACATCCTTGTCTCTGGCACCCCATGGTTTCCCATGCTATATAGCCCAGTTTCTCTTCGAATAGACACGTTTCTGCAAATTTATTCATAACAGTTGCGATCTCATTCGTAAAGTCCTCAAAAAAACATTTCTATCGAATATCAACACGAGAGCCTTTCCCCATAGGATCGTATTAATAGTTTTTTGCATTGATTTTCCATTAATTTGTTGTCACATCTTCAAAATAAAAGAATTCACTCTCGTTAGACGATTTAAGGAGATAGGGGACTGATTTTCAATTGGCCGCAGCTTTTAATGTGTAGAAATTTCTTCGGTGCTCAAATTCACTCCTCTGAAGAAACACGATTCTTACATTTGTTTTTTATGTATTTGCATTTGTGTGTATACATCCATGAAAACAAGTAGACACAACAGGATCAAGAACGTATTTGAGTCACATGTATAATACAGAAGATTTCTTGCCCTCCCGGGACTCTCACACGTATAATATTCCTGGGACGGTGAAAAGTGTAACTCGCGAAGCGTGTGGGTTGCATTGTAGGTCAATCGCCTACGTTGCAGAGTTCGAAACACCACTACGACGCCGAGATGGCAACTAATACTACCGCAGGATGTCACAGTCTTCTTCTATCCGTATTCCTTCTTAGTCACGAAGCCAGAAGATCTTTTGTTGTTGTTGTTGGAATTGTTTTATTTACTTTTTTCGCCTAAATCTCGTTGGTATTCCCATGGGGGACTTTGCTCTCTTTGCTTCACGTCAATGCTTCGTGTTACTTTCGTTCGCAATAAAATCAGAGTCTTAAATCATCGGGATCCCATGTCCGAATGAGAGGAGTTGAGGGAGTCGAGGAAAAATAATTAAAAAAAAAAAATATTGCAGTTCGCATGTTGGTTCGTGTCATGCAAACGACCCAATGGGGAGAGCAGTATCAATGTCAGCTGACTGGCGTCAATTTACGCCTGAAACGTCGTCTGGCAACCAATCTTCTGTATCTCATATATTATCCTATCATTTTATTTTATTTCGTTTGAGTCTATATATGTGTGTATATACCCGAAGCTTTTTTTATTAATGTAGAAGACATATATGCAAAAAATTGTCTGAGAAGGCGAGTATTGTTGGACCAGACACTTTCGAAAGGAGACCGCCTGCATTGTAACGACCGATGAAAGATTATTCAATAGAAAAACGATAACTCGCACACTCTCAATTTCATTTATATGCGTGCCATAAAAAACTACGACTGACACGAATCTTCCGCGTTCATTCGTACCGAATCAACAGTCCTGATTAAGTGAATTTCATTCTAATTACAAATAGCCGGTATTTTCGATTAATTTACCAACCTGAAGCAAAATTGCCCGAGACTCACGGATCCTGCATTAAAGAACGAAAATAATGAGGCTTAGTTGAACCCTTTGCGTTAAATTTCATCGGAGATATGAGTCAAAATGTTGGCGTCCGGCTACTCGGAGATAATACGACTTCCGTTTCGCCTGGTTATTAATTTGTTTGTAAATTTAACGAGCAATGATGAAGCACAGAAATTGGGTATACACCCAAGGGAATCGTTTTTTTATCAGTTTTTTTTTTCTTTTTTTTTGAAGTGCCTTTAAAATAAACTCACTCCTCTACAGTCTCAAGTACATGGGAAATGTCTTCTGGTTAATCTCCTAAATTCTTCGTCCACGAGGACTTTCGAACTTGGCTGTCTTACAACAGCCAACTTTTATCTACCGTTTACACTTGAGAAATGAGAACAAGTGTTTGGATATATACAGAGCGAATCTGTGCTCTCGACGTTAACGCACTATACAGACGGTTTGTCATAATGTTGGTTAAAGTTGAAGCTACCAGAGGGTAGATAAAAAGTTGCCCCATCAGTTCCAATTTTTTCCACGTCGTTGACGCCGTTCAACCTCACGAAGAAATCTTTTATATGGTTTCCAAGTTTCCGAATTTCCTAACTTCGAAACATGCTACTTTCTTGGGTTTATTAAAAACGATATTTTTCAACGACGTTGCGAATGGTGCACGTTAAAGGATCCGAAACATTATCATATTACTTTTTTCTTCCAAACTCGTGCACCGTCTTCAAGATTTTCAACTTTTATCTCGATGGGCTATGATTTACGAAAATAACTATTGAAGCTCAGGATAAAAGTAAGAAAAGGGACCTGTTTCCCGATGCTCTTATCTACTAATCTTTCAATTAACCCTCCAACGTTTCTTTTTATCCAATAGTCACGACGGAATTTAAAAACTTTCGCCCCATATCATTGCGATAATTTTCTTAATGGATTCACAGTGACGATTTACAATGAAGCAACAACCGGTGAGAATCATTGAAGGAGAAAAAACTGTGAACAATTTCTAGCACAAAGGCCAAATCCTCGTCCCAAAGTTTGCAAAACCGTGATTTTTCCTTTCCAATCGTCGCACAACCTTTCACACTTTTTATTAATCCACATTTTTAATGATTCTTGTTGCAGGACCACGTAGTCCAGGCCTTTGAACAATCCCTTTCGAACATGAACCAGAGACTAAAGCAACTCACAGCAACAGCCGAGAAAAAGGTAAGTTGTGGTTATCTCTGATGAGCAGCATTCCTTAGAAAATCCTTCTGATAATAGCTTTTTTTCTTACTCATTATGAATATTTCTAACGTCGCCGTAGGGTCCTCGAAAAAGGTTTCCATTCATTTACGATTGTCAATTTTGCTTTCACGTAAATGACGTTCCGAAATACATCATTTTCACCAATGATTTTGAAATCTTTTACATTTATATTTGAAAACTGATAAAGTTTACATCGAGACGCCGATATAATCGTTGAGGATTCTAACATTTTCCAAGTATCAAATTTATCTTCTTATCTTAAATCGATTTAGACATTCGAGTTACGTTTTACGCTTTTCATAACGTGTTATTTGTGGTTTGGAAAAATGGTAACTACCGTAAAGTCAACGTTAATGGTGCACGTTTCGATGGACAGGCCCTGAGAGGGAGCTAATTTACTTTAATCTACGGTTTTCGATCGCGTACATTACGCCCGACGAGTCATTCCCAATCTATCCTTCCAATCGTATCATTTCTATTGCTTCGTTTTATCTCAACCCTCGAGCAGACTCCCTCGCCCAGCCCTACGCTACTTTCTCCTCTTGAATTTTCTTTCTCTCGCGCTTTCGAATATATACATCGGCTACTGTATTATGTACGACGACACGCTCCAGGATTCCAATTAAAATTCCAGACTTTCGTTACAAACCCTCCCATCATCAGTCTCTGAAAAAAAAAAAATACAACCATTCTAGTAGAAACATTCACAATATTCGATTCAGCCTGCGCGCAGTTTAAGTGGCTGCCTACGACGAAACACAAAATTAATGGAATAACGTGCATCTTCGATGCATTCAAAGAAAACGAGTAAAGAAAAGGGATGCCAAATATATAATTAAGCCATAAATTACAGTAGTTGTGAATCAATCACAATTTTTCTATTTTATACATCGCGCTCATTTCGACATTCTGATCGAGAAAAAAAAATGAACATCGCTCATTCCCAGCTGAATTCATTCCTTCATGTAAAACCTAAAAAAAAAAGTGATACATGGCGTCGAAATTTGAAGTGACAGCATCCAACATTACTCAATAAAATTTATTAAAAATGAATCGAAAATGAAGAAAACCGTGATGATTCGAAGTTTTGAGTGTAAAATTCTTATTTGCCAAGAGAAAAAGGAATCGTAGCCATGCCACAGATAAAATGGAAATAAAGAGAACGAAATGAAAAGGAAATAATCTTACTCAATGAAACTGTATATGGGTCGTTGATTTTTGCTGTCAGCCTTCATGTCATTGGTCAATAATTATCTTTGGAAAAATTCGAAGAGAGCTCAGTAACTTGATGAGCGTATATTATCCAAGAAATTCTACGAAGATGTTGGAAAAAGTAAAAAACCACAGAGCTGTATGATGAAGAGTGTAAAAAGCGTTTATCACGATGAAAACATTTCGGAAATTCTATCGCTGCTACAAACAACATCGAGAAATAATCGAAGACTGGAACGTCCGAAAAATATCGAAAAATCAGTATACGATTCGTGGTTGAAACGAGGTAATGGAATTTTTCAAAATGGCATTTTCCCCACGATAATTCCAATTCCACCGGAGGATGCTAGAATATTGGGTCTCCGAATTCCTGGAAGTAAAACTGCCACGAAAAACAACGATAAACGTACGAATAAAAGTCCTGAAGATCATAAAATGAGAGCGGAATCCTCTAAAGATCGTTCGTTGGTAGAAAATCAAGTAAAACACGGGGAAAAAATGAATGAAAATAGTGATCCCCGTGACAATAAAATATTGATTCAAAATTTGAATAAAGCTACGAAAAAGGATTCCAAGTTAAAAAGTTCGAGAGAAAATGGGGCTGCACAAAAAGAAAATTTGAAAACTTTCCAGGCTCGATTAGAACGTGGCCTCAAAACAATAACGAACAAGACTGCGGGCTACAGGAAAGGAAAATCGAAATCAGACTCCAGTGGAAAAAATGTAACATCGCAATTAACCAAAATCGAGCCAATTGTCCCTGACCAAGTTGGAAAAGTTGGAGAAATCGTGAACGCTACATCACTCCAGGCTGGGAATGATATCGGCGACAAAATCAGCACGAAAACGAGCGCGAAATCTATGCGACAATTGTTCAGCATGGCCGAGTCCTGGAGCAGCGATTCTGTAGCTAGTCACTCGAATAGTTGCACCTGTTGCGCCGTCAAAGATACCAAGAGACGTCAACCACCTTGTCCTGTACATGGTGCCTCGAGCAGTTTCACGAAGAAACAATGAAATCAAAACTTTATACAATTCTGGACGATTCATAAATCTATATATGTGAACAAAATTTCATTCGGTCAGCCTGCCATCGTCGTTCAATACAAAAATTTCAAACCCATCTCGTTTTTGTCCAAATCGTTATTTCATTTACAATCTTACGATCAAATTTGGCAAATGTTTTTTTTTTTTTTCGTCGTTTCATCAAGTTTCATGAAGCCACATCGTTGCCTCAAATAATAAATAATGCTGATAAAATAAATAATAATGCGATTTTTTAATTTTTGAAGAAAAATAAAAGTTTTTGTTGTTGTTGTTGTTGTTTCTCTTAGGACTCGGAGCTGCAAGAGCTAAGGGATACAATTGAAAGGCTTAGAAAGCAAAGTGCCGAGGCCGGATTGAATGGTGCAACGTCAAACGGACGTCGTCACACGCTCGGTGATTCGGATTCGGGGACAACAGGTTGCGCGGGTTACAGCAACACTCAGGCCCCAACAATGGCTCGACAGTTGTCAGCGGACAGTGTAACATCGTTAAATTCATTAAGCAGTGCTTGCTCAGCGAGCAGTCATCGCAAGAAAAAAGGATGGTTGGGCTCATTTTCGAAAAAGTTTTCAAGAGCGAGAAAAAATCGTCACGGTTCAGTTTCGGACGCTGAAGATTGTAAAGATGGCAATACGATGGGTGATCTCAGCGCTCCGAATAGCCCGAGACTACCAACCGCCGCGAAACATGAAAACTCCCACAACCACAATCACAATGCCAAAGCAAATGGTCAAAAATCACCAGAACACGAAAATCCAATGACCGGAAGTAAGAGCAGCTCCGCACTCTACAAAAAAGAAGACGAAGAGGACGTCGATGACCTCAAGGAACAACTCAGACAGAAAGATCTTGTCCTCACTGACATCACCCTCGAGGCACTCAAATCTTCGGGCGAACTCCATTCGTTGAAAGAAAAAATAGCAGAAATGAAGGTACGTGAATGTCAATTACGAATTATTTTTCTCTTGCAGACATTTTTCACGTAAACACACTCGTTGGTCATCGTAGACATCGTGTTTTGTGCTTTCCCACCCTAAGAGGCCACAAAATAAGTAAAAATGTAATAACCCAGAACGGATTCGTTGACATAGTTTCGTTTTTTTTCGCTCAGTACAATTTCGAGCAACGAGAATGTTTTTTTCAGCAAGCAATTAGTCACATTGTCAAATAATCTCAAGTAGGCGTTCGCATCTTGTTTTTTCTTCAAATTTTATCAACACTGAGATAAATGACGGGATGCTCGCTCGAATGAGTTCCGGATAAAGCACTATACTCACATCTCGAATATTATACTCTTTGCGATGACAATTTCATGCTCCAGTCTTCCCTTTTTCTTGCTCTCGTTCATGAACCCAGTCTCAGTTATTTTCAAAGTTAGAGTGTGACGAAAAAAATGTTACGGTTGAATAATAGCAAGCCACCGGATGACTCGTCTATAATTTTACGGTAGCTAGCCTCGAGAAATAGACGAGCTTATGGTCGCACGTTCAAATTATGGAATTCCGGATGATGTACATTCAAATATAAACAACAAAAAAAACTCTAAATTGAAAAGTCATGGGAATTGTCAATTTACAGAATTGCTCAATCAAATATGATGGATTGAAAAAAAAAAGGTATAATTTTTGAGGAAACTTGGGGAGATTGATCGAAAAAAAAAAAACTAAAATGGAGGAGAGGAAAATTTTGAAAAAATCGAACGAGTAAAAGCCACAAAATCGAATATTACCACTTTGGGAATGAACGAAAATGAATAAAGTATTATTAAAATTTGCAGAACGAGATGAAAAATTTGCGAGAAAATAACGAACGTCTGCAGCGTCTGGTGACATCGAAATCATTGACCTCGTCACAATCATCGATGCCGACCGATCCGGAGCGTCGTTACAGCATGACGGAAGTGGCTTACAGCGTGACAGCAATGTCGAACGGAGATCATCATCCGAACAATGGTGATCAGATGGAGGATATAAACGTAACGGAGCACACGGTGGTATCGACGTATACAACGACACAGAACGAGGCAGTGATAGAGCAGGACACGGATGGGAAGAGAATAAGCGTAGCAGTTTATCTGGGTAGCGAGAAAAGCTTCAACGTTAATCTCGTCTCGTGTAACAACGAGGAAGGGGTTGGTGAACCGCCACATTGTATAATAGCCAGTGTTTGCATATCGAACAAAACAACGTGGGATTCGTTGGACAATACGGTCAGGCGTTGTTTCAAAGATTACGTATCGAGGGTTGATCCCGTGACGAATTTGGGCTTGGGCGTCGATCACGTCGCTGCTTACCATCTCGGCGAATCTTCAAGATTCACCAACGATGCTCAACATCCCGAACTGCTTCCTTGCGGTTATCTCATCGGCCATGTCAAAACGATTTATCTTGTTTTGACCGGATATTCCTGGCTGGCGATTGACACATTGATACCCAAATCCATAGTCCAACGCTTACTCTCACTCCTCACTGAACATCGAAGATTAATTCTCTGTGGTCCGAGTGGCACAGGCAAAAACTATCTCGCTGGCAAACTAGCGCATGCTCTCGTCGACGCTGACTCTGATTCCGATGCCAAAGACGCAGCCGCCGTAGCCACTTTCAACGTCGATCACAAATCCAGCAAAGAACTCAGACAATATCTTGCTCACATCGCCGAAAGGTGCGACTCTAATGCAGCTGACGAATTACCCAAAGTAATTATACTCGAAAATCTTCAACACGCCGCATCCCTTGGCGAATTATTCAGCGGATTATTGGGCACCCGACATTCTACTTGTCCTGCTATCATTGGCACTATGAGCCAAGCCACCTGCAGCACTACCAATCTCCAGTTGCATCATAATTTCAGGTAATTCCTCATTTTCCCTCGATTTCACTTAATTTTTAGTAAACAAATTTATCAAGAGACGCGGTGGTGGTTCGCGCCAAATATTAAAAAGAAAGCGCAGTGGGAGAGCTACCGCACTCTTATATACAGAGAAATAAGGGTTTATGACGTCACAGAAACTTTAAATCGTCTCCACAAGGAAACGGATTGAGAGAAAAATCTCATATTAGATTTGAATTTTTTTGGATTTTTTCTGCGTCGAATGGTCCTTGGTACAAGAGAATCCGTTGAGCCAATCCAGAGAAATCTAACATTAGAGATTTTGGTCGCGTTATTCATTCAAAAATGTTTTTTTTTTTTTTAATATTCCTTGCAAATGGAACATTTTTCCATGTCGATTTAAACGTATTTTGAAAACACAGATGGGTACTGTGCAGAAAAGACATGGAACCGGTCAAAGGCTTTTTAGGACGTTACCTCAGACGCAAACTCCTGGAGCAACAACTTCGTGATACCACTGGTACGAGAAACCCGGAGATGGCAGCCGTTGTCGAATGGTTGCCAAGAGTCTGGCTTCATCTGAACAAGTTTCTCGAAACTCACAGCAGCTCTGACGTTACAATTGGTAAGTTGATACATTTTTCACGAGCTATAAAAATTGCGGGCACAAAAAAAAAAACAAATTTTAGGAGAAAAGTTTTTTTACACATTTTTGTTGTTTTCCATGTCATACTATAACCTTGATTTGCCGGTTCCAACAGGTCCTAGTCTCTTCTTATCGTGCCCGATGGAGGTGGCAGGTTCCCAGGTGTGGTTCACAGACTTGTGGAATTATTCGATAAGGCCATATCTCGTCGAGGCAGTTAAGGAAGGAACTGGTGAGGTTGCTTGGGAGGATCCAGCGCAGTTCATAACAACGACTTACCCCTGGATCGCGACGCACGCTGTACACGGTGGACGCGATGCCCTTTTGCGTTTGAGGCCCGAAGACGTTGGTTACGACGTCGTGAGTTCCGGTCACAATTCCGGTGTCGGTGCTTCGAGCGTCAAGAGTCTGGGTAGCACACACAGCGACACGGAAGGTGATCCGCTGGTAAGCTTCGAGGAATATTAATTGACGAATCTTATTAATTTTAATCTCAATGATTTTAAAATTGTCGCTCTCCTTACGTTCAATATTAACTTAAATACAATCGCGGTCTTCCGCTATTCTTAATTGCAGTTGAACATGCTGATGAGGCTACAGGAAGCGGCCAATTACTCGAGTCCGCACAGCAATGACAGTGACTCGGTAACGTCTATGGACTCGTCGCACACCAGACACTCCGAGGATCTAAGTACGTCGACTTCGTCGTCAAGGGGAGTCGAATCTGCTCTCTAAACATTTTAACCAATCGCAATGTCGTTCTTTCTTGCGACTTTTAACCCGTCGATGTGGGACACTGTTTAACGAATGAATGGATCTTCCTGGGGAAAGCCTGGATGGAAAAAAGATGTATTGTTTTTTTTTTTTTTTTTTTTGATTTTCAAAGAACGATCGGCTCCACCTCTTTCTCGTTTTTACCTGCAGTAATACGCTGCGAAGCCATTTTAAAGGCTTTTGCAGGTTGTCTCCATTTTTCGGACTTTCCATTCAATATTTTCCAAATGAATCGACGAATAATTCAATTTTATCCATCAATCGAGGTAGAAATAAAATTCTTACTGAAATATCCAAACGAATAGCGATTTTTTATATCATGAAAATCGATGCGCAGAATGTTTTTCGCATATGACATAAATATCGCAATAATGTATAAAGATGAACGAGCGAAAGGATCAATTGGCAATCGAAACACGTTTAGTCGACGATAATGAGACTGACGAAGAGGAAGGCTGAAGAAAACAGCAACAGATAAAATCGAGTGTGTTGTACGCTATATTTTTTGGCTCTCTCGGTAAAACGCTTTCGGACCTTTTACATGTGAATACCGCCTGTGCCCGTTCATTTTTCTTACTGCCTAGAATCAGTGACAAGTGGTTGCACGGGCCCAACATTAACATAGCAATAGTACAATGCTCGAGACGTCTATTCTTAGCACGTCAATCAACGAGTGCGACGCGAGTATCTAAGGATTGCAAATATAGTGACCGAGAGAGTCGTCGAAAAAGTGAACAAAACGGAAACTGCTCAAGTTTTCCTCGGAAAAATGTAATCGATGTAATGAATCATTGCCAACCATATAATTCTCGGTCTAAACTGAGTGTTTTGTTTTATTCCATGGCGATAAATCAGTGTTTCGATCTAGAATCTTAAGGTATCATCGATTTATACAATGCAATAAATATTGTCATAAATAATGGAAAAAAAAGTGAGCCACCGACGAAAATGTGTACGTTTTTTCGTCATCGAATGAAATAACGATTATATTTTACGAGAATACTTATTATACTCTTTCTACACCGATTCTTATCCCGCGTATAATTGTATACAATCGAAGGAGAAAAGATAAACGAAATAAAACCGAAATATTAGTGAGTGGCGATAAAAATTGCGCTCATCGAGGGTTAAACTTTCATTATTCTCAAACAGAATGGAATGACGATCAATATGAATTTCCTCAGTGGATGCATACACACGTTGACAGTATTATGAAAGCGTTTTTAGTGGAGACAAAATTTCCAACGCTTGAATCGCTAATTTTGCAATTGGCCGATCCAGGAATTCGATTGATCGGCAAACGCCTAAATGGAATATCATTAAAAAATAATTAAGCCCCTTTTCGATAAATGTACAGCGAGAAAATGTTTGGCAGCCCTTCGATGATGCAGCAAAAATTAACCTACGATTACAAATCAAGCGTAACACACACGGTATAGCAAAAAAAATGTACCGTATCAAAATGATGTCTACTGGGAAATGGTATATTTATATAGAATTTGCTATAAAAATCCCTATTTAACAAAAAAAAAGATAATATAAATAAATCTATAAATATATATATAAATATACATACCTTAACGATAATGGCGCTAAATTTTATATAAATGTACGATCATTATATATATTCTGAGTAAAATTTATATCGTTAGGCGATAAGTGAGTAATTCTGGTCATTTATAATTGTACATAATAACGAAGGGGAAAAAAAATGAAACGAAGTATACATGCTAATGGGCCATGGAAGCGAAAGTTAATGGCCGATCGCGACGGACTTAGCCCGTGAAATTCATCGTAGAAAGGAATATCGAAATGATGGTCTATGTTGTGAATAAAAAAAATAATAAAACGAAACCTAAAACTGCTTTATACAGTACGCTCAGTTTTCGAAATAACAAAAGCCTTTCGCGCGTTTTGCGAATTCGTTTGTCGCACGCCGTTATTTGTAAATGCCATTGCTAAAATTATCCAATTTTTCCATCTCACTAGTCGACAGACTCGTGGGCCGGTTTGAACAAAAGTTATTATTGTCACATGGATGATTGAGCCACTGGATTGTGAGTGTAACATGAAAAAATACAAAAAATAAGGAGATAACTCAAACTCATTTACAGGTTTTTTACGTTTGTACCGTATTTATATTCTGTACGGCGCTGCACTCGAACACTACCGAATAATAAATATTGTGTCATCAAAATAAAATGTTAAACCATATTTTTTCGAGTTTTTGTATTTTTTTTTCTATATTTCCACGATTAAGGACGATTAAGGAACAAGGTGAGGATTAAAAATATGCAAATCCATATCGATCGGTTTACCATCGAAATTTATTTCGCTACTCAGTAATAAAATGATTTTTACCAAAATTGTTTTATTGTGCGATGATTTGTGAGATTTTTTCAACTCGTTTATTTGTCAACATGAAAACGTAACCTAAAAAATGACGCAGGTCCATTTTTGTTAACAAATTAATCACAAATAGAAAACAATGATTTATTTGGTAAATGTTTTGTATTCGTTATGCTCGTTAGTTGTGCCGGATATTCGAGTTACAATGGCAATGTCAATAATTTATTTATTCTTAGAACCTTCATCACATTTAACATTGTTTTACGTTAATAGGCTTATCGTTCGCATTACATCGTATCATCGATGATCCAATATAACATTAGAGGCGTATTTCTTTTCTTTTATACAATATTCGACTACAGCATAAATAGTTAAAAGCCTACGATCCATGGCGTTCAAATGATCTTCCGTTATCAGAGGGAGAACATCGGCCAGTGTTGCTTCGTGGGCCAAAATTCGACCCAACGATAAACTGAGTGCACCGCCGCTTAGCAGCCTCAGTCTGTCCCACGTAGTTTTGTGTATCCTGTGAGTCGATCACGTATTTTCGTTATTTCGAAAATTTATTATGCAATCAGATAAGCTTTCGGATCTTACATGCAACATTGGTAAAGTGGAGCCAAAATATCGAGATGATCGACGTCCGGATTGGCAAGACTCTTTCCATTGTCGATCAACAGCACCGCAGGATTGTGGAAAATATTCTGGGTCAGCTCGTAATGATGTCGATCACCGTTATCCATTAAAAAATCGAAAATGGCGGTGTCAACCAGATCGAGCAGTCGGCTTGAGGATTGAGGCGCATAAGTCTTACTCTCTTTTACCTGATGAAAGAAAAAAAAATAGTTAAAAAACGGTGTGACGGGATTTTTCGAAAAAAATGTTAAAAAATGGGAAAAAAAAAAAATTTTATGGAAAGGAATGTCTACCTTATCGCAATAACTAGTGTCCGTTTCCCAAAGTGCAAGTTTGTTGCGTTTATAAGTTCGTTGCCATGGATGACGATGTTTCATAAGTTTCAGGTAAGAAGGTAGCCAAAGTATGAGAGAACCTTCCAAAATGTCACCGACTCCGCAGACAGGATCGGCCGGCGAACAATAATGACAGACACCGTACAAACATGTATTGTTTGTTTCTTGATAAATAGTTGCATAAAGTTGCGGCGTGGCACGGTTGCGTACTTCTTCGGTCAGATTCACTGTGAAAAAATTCATGTTTTTTTGTTTTTCTGATATCGTGTTTCTTTTGCCAAAAAATTTCTATCGAGTTTTCCATTTGTTGATTATCGCAATTCCACAAACTTACGTACACTTTCTTATGACTGTAAGAGGAACTCTTCTCAATGATAACAACGAGGACAAATGGAAAGCAACGACCTCTCCATTGTGTCTGTCTTTTCCATAATATACTGGGCCCTCGAGAACCGCATCCCTTGGGTACCACTGAGGCTTAAACATTGCTTTGACACCTTGTTCCAGGGTGAGCATGAGCTTCAGTTGTGTACCAACAGGAGCATTGTCTGCTCTGGCTACTTTGGCTCGTCTAAGGGCGTCGAGGATCGTTCCTAGCTCTGGAGCTGCTGGAGGCAATAGATGATGAGCATCCGGCCACTAAAATGCATCAAAATACGTCAAATACATTTATTATTCAATTAATTGATAGTTAAAAAGTTACGAGGATTCGTCGACGAATTTGACTTCAAAATAATACGCACATTATTGCTCGGTATGCTCCAAATATCGTCTTGAACATTTGGCATAGTTTTGAGCTCAGTGAGCAATCGGTCGAGTAGAACGACGTACGTGGAATTTCTTCTAAAATATGTGGAAGGTAATAGTCGCATGCCAGCTTTGATTTTCTCTTCCATATCAGCGGCTACGGATTTTTTGATGCTGCGTATATTATCACTAGCTTTGGCCACTGTGTCATCGTTGCTCGATTTTTCTTCGGAAATTGGTAAATTTCGTGATTCCGTTTTTTCCGGTGAACTTTCGACTATCATTCGAATAAAGTATACATTTACGGTGAGCACGAGAATCAAAAGCCCGCTGAGTGCGAACAGCGCGCAACGCCGGCCAATCATCTGCAACAAAAAATAAACACGTACACGCAGCCACACACACATAGGGAAGGAGCCTTCAAAGTCTCGATGTGGCAAAAGTAGCGAGGAGTGGGGATGGCTGTTACGATGGAAACGACAATCACACATAATCCATGTATTTGTGGCTGTTTAAAAAAACACTCGAAATTCGTTTAAACGAGGAATATAATGATCAGAAAAATAGGCTCGATTTACCTTACGGAAATTGGCCTATTCCTCCGTGTCATCTGACGCTCCAACAAATTCCCATTATTCACTCAACTCTGTGCAACACTGGACGACTCGAAACACTCGGCGGCAAGCAAACGCCGCCATCTTTGTTATTCTCTCGTACGGAATATGTGGGCCAATTTTAGTGTGGGTAACATATCGTATATTCGATGTGTCAAATATTTTCAAAATTCAGCTTGTCAAGGCCAGACGGATTATTTAATCAGCCCACAGCATTAGAAATGTCTTATTTGTAGCAAGACACTTTGACTAGTTTCTCTCGAGATGCCAGAACGTGGATATTCGTTCACCATGCATGCAATCAATACTACACTTCAGGGATTAATCCTTTTTTTTTTGTTAAACCCATAAAAATTGATTTCTCGCAGCAGGGATTGGAAAAATGTTTTGGCATAAGAAATGCGGAAAAAAATAGGCCAAATTTGTGTTTCACTCCTTTTTAATTTGTTAAAATGATCGTATACGGTCATGAATTTATTTTTATTTTTTCTTATAAAAAAAACATGTAAACTACATTGTGATAAAATTAATAACATTACGAGTTGAACTAACTTTAGGCTAATACCTCAGTCTCGAGAGGTACCACTTGCGTACAATGTAATTGTGTGTTGAATGGCTCGGTTCTAAGTTTCTCGTATTTTTTTATTTTCTTTATTATTTTCATTGTTTTTGGGTATGCTTTATGCGAAACTCTGGAGTGTTTCTTCTTTCGTTATCCCTGCTTTTGTTTCACGCGAATATTCCGCTTAGATTTTCAATTAGGTACAGTTGTACAACGTTTCATCTTAAAATTACTCAATCTCTTCGTTGCCTTTCTCGTTCCCGCGCTAATTCCGCAGCGTAGTCAAACGGTGAACCTCGTCTGTCGACAAACAAAATAATCACATTATTTTCTCTTCGTTTCATGAAAAATGCACAAATTATTTGACATTTTCACATAAAAACTGCGAATCGAGTTGGTAATAATTTTTTTTTCGACCGAAAACACAAATAATAAGAATTTCTTAATTTTTGAGGTGCAAAAAAAAGGAAATTTTCATTTTTCTAATTGTTGACCGTGTGAACTTTGAAATCTAAGGATTTTACAAATTTAGTTGATAAAAAATAACCACCGGTCTCGATGTCTGTCTCTCTCCCGATGATGATCTCTGCTACGATCACGGTGAGATCTTTCTCTGCTGCGACTTCTGTATTCACGTTGTCTCCGATTTCTGTCCCGACTGCTCGATCTCTTGGTGTGACGTTCTCTCTCTTTTTCCTTGTCTCGACGTGAATCGCGTTCGCCCCGATCTCGCGATCGTTTTTTCTCGCGTTCTCTCTCCCTGTGCTTTTCCTTGCGATCCTCATCGGATCTGCAATGTAATAATTCAACGAGAAAGCTTCGATATATAAATGTGATTTGAGTTGAAGAATTGAGCCCTGATATTGGGGAAGAAAGGATCTTAAAAGAATCGAGATATTATTCCACGAAATATCGCAAAACAGTTGAGTGCGGGTGAAATTGAAATTCATCGCCCTTCAATGGAATCATAACGATGAAACAAGTTTTTTGGGTTTTTTCAAATACAAGACGAAAAGTAACAAAGGTAACATAGTTGAATTTTTAAATGACGTTGATGGTTGCGTTGAAATGGAATAAAATTTCGTTGCTTCCTTCACCAGAGCGCAAGGTTGGCATTTTTCTAGGGGCCTGGGAACTAAATCTGCAAGAGTAATGAAGCAGTAATGATGAAAAAAAAAAAAATTTGAACAGAAAAACATAATTTTCGTTGCATTCCAATAATACAAACTTCAATACCATGATTTTTCGTCGGCCTCAGTTTTTTTTTTTTTTTTTTTTTTTAGAGATCGTCACATTTTTACGTTCCTTAGATCGTCCTTCGCCAATGTTTTAGTTCGTTTGTCGAAGTACAATTTAGTCTGTTTTGAGTCTTCGGGTAACATTAATTTCCTTGAATGATGAATAATTAGTAACGTGATTGTATTCATACCACGTAGACGCACCTGGCTCGCCACTGGCTCGTTCTCTCGGCCTCTCCCCACTGTGCCTCGTTGTCCGGTATATGCCTCGGCTGTTGATGATTCCTCGTAGCTCCATTACCGTTATCTTTACGTCCTGCATTATTACCACCGTTATTAGTATTGAACTTTCCACCGTGATTATTCAAGGTTATAGGTGGCTTGGCATTCCGGGCGTTTGCCGTTTGTTGAGGAAATCTCTCGCCCAGACGATGCTCCAAGTCTTTCTGAATAGGCACAGGTATCCTAGGGAACAGGGTCGAAAACCACTCGAGCTTCGTGAGGAACTGTTTCAAAATTTCGCCAAGTTTCATAACTTGACCTCCGCCTGCTTTAACGTCCATTTCTTCCTCGTCCTCGAGATACTCGTCGTACCAGGAGAAGAGATCGGCTGGAGGTTGTGTGTATCTGTTTGTACGAAACGATTTCATGAGTTTCTTCAATACCAAATTTGTGTACTATCGTGAACAACATGAATTTTTTTTACCTAATGTACATGAATCCGAGTGCTCTGATATAAGGAGAATCCGGATGATTAATGAGCCCATTCAATTGTTTCCTAGTTAACCTCAGAGTGAAGAGTTTGTAGAGAAGACAATAAGCGGTCGAGACTATCCCACCAGCTCCAACGCCACGAACCTGGATTGAATGAAGAATTAACAACCTCTCGTGTCAATTGTTCGCTCGCTTGCATTTTAGTATTAAGGTGATGGATCAGTCACCGAACCTCCCCTCGAATTTTCGAAATTAAAATTCTCCGCTGTTGGTCGATTAATCAGAAAAAGGACCATGTTGAAGTTTGCAATGTCGAAATCCAACGAAATTCCGTTTTTCCTTGGACAAATCTTAAGATTCTCGTGAAATATTCACCGAGGACAATAAAACGATATTCTTTTAGGCTCCAAAGACAAAATGGGTATGAAAGATGTAATGGTTTTTTAATTCAATAAATAATTAACAGAAAAACTTTTCTTTTCGTTGGACCCCAATGTTGCGAACTTCACTCTCTTTGGAAAAGGCTCCGTCAGTGTATACAGGACAATGGCAAAAATGCGCTTACAGAGGCTTCTTTTTATTGATCAAACCGTGTCAAAAATATTCAATTTCAAAACTTTCAGCAATATCCCTCGCATTCAAGGGGCGAGATAGCGACTGATCACTCACCTTAAAAATATTGACACTGCTAGTACATGAAATGGGAGAAGAAATTGGCTTTTTAGATTGAAGATGCTCGACTTTTTTCAGAAATTCTAGATCCCCGTTCATTTTTTATAGAAAATTCAAGTCAAACGTGATTTTTACAACTTTGTGCAATATATTTGAGCAAGTATTCTCACAGGTTGGGCCAAAAGTTTTACAAGTTTGTTTATCAAGTTCGTACGTTAGTGGATCTTGCTCAATCTTTTGGTTGTTGTATTTTTGATTCAGCGAGGACGCGCAATAAGAAGATTTTGGGTTTTTGTTAATTTTTGGGCCACTGGAATGGAAATACTGACTTAAAACATACTCACGCCTCCACACATTCCGGTCTGTCCAGCGGTTTTCCTGCTGCCTTTTTCCCAGGGCTCCAAATGAGATACCTTGTAGTAAATCTCGTCTATGACTTCGTGATAAGTTTTAAGCTCGTACAGATTAACTTTGAAGTAGTGAGAAGATTGTATGTTGGTTAAAATCAGAGGATTTAAATTCATGGTCCTTTCGTTACCCCATAGGGGCAGAACGTTCGATTTTTTACCCTCCTTCGGATTGGACCTGCGATCTTCTTCGCATCCGCTGGATTCGTTCCATGGGGAACCTGAGTTTAATAGAAAAAACTGCAATTTCCGATGCGGAATTCAAGTGACAAGCACCGAGGGATGGAAAAATTGAATAATTCGATGAAACGATCGTATTTGCAAAATGATTAACAAACAATCTGCGATATTCATCCGGAGAGTTACGAGGTTAGGCGCGATAACGATTCTAACACGAAAAACGTTCCGAGTTTTGTTATTTTTCAGTGGATATAGAAATTAGAGAAATTCCGAGGGAAATATATATCCGATAAACAATGAGATTTTTACCTCCGTCAGCAGCCTCCATTTCTTGGGACTGCATATTTCGTTGATTGATGTGTAATAAAAAAAGCCCTCGCATACAAGGTTGGACCTCGGCGTTTCCGCCCTGCGAACCGTTGCTGCTTTTTCTTCAATCGGAAGATTCCATAGGAAGCCCGCCTTCCTCACAAATTTTCGTTTAAAGTTTCGAATATCCGTCAAATTGTGAAATATTAAAACGTGAATAAATCAACGCCAGTCGCTTCGTGTTTTCAACACACGCGTCCCCGTACGTAAGGAAAACTGGGAGGTCAAGAAATTATAAGATTCGTCGATCGCTCTCGATCGTGCGCATGCTTTATATTCTTCCGCTTAGTACCAAATTCCGTCAAAGATAACGCCACGAGTCGATTCTACGGAATTCTTATACCGACAGAGAATCCAAGAGACTCGATGCACAGAACCCTTTCGATTGTTTTTATTGAAAATCATAATAATCATAATAATCATATGAACAACCAATATTTCATCCTGACCATCCACGACGAGGCTCAGCATAGAAAAATTCATATTGCAAAAACTCTTTCATGTTATACGCAAGTGAAATGTATTTCCCGGCATAACAATTGTTGAAAGAAGGAAAAAAAATCCGGACCAATGCATTGCGAACGAACAAGAGCTAGGAACGAGTGACCGAATTGTTCTCAACCATTGTCCGTGCTCGATAACGCTGTGCGCATGATGTTTTCTCCGTATTTCAAGAAAAATATATGTTTTCGCCGCATGGTCGTTGCGCATAACCACAACAACGTTTTGTTTATCGCAGCTGATCGGTTCTTTGCCTCGCAATTAGACACTGAGCTACTACGTGTCCGCGTACAGAGTAGTTCTGAGTGCTTCGACCGTTGCGATTGATTACTTCAAACCAAACTTGTCGCACGCGAATATTGTCGCTCCAACGCTTCGCTTTGCTCTTCCATGAATTTTAATTCCTTTATTATATCAGCGAATCTCGTCTCTGTGATTTCTTCGAATTTCTCAAAGAATTCGTAAGCTCTATCGACATCCTCGAGTTGAGTGTCGGCGGTGTTATCAATTGACGCTTTCTTTTGTATCAAAGCCTTATTCTTCTCAAGCCGCTTTATCAATCGATTTATAGAGTTCTTCAAAGCGGTCACCTGTGGAGGCACATCCATAAATTGTCCCGATGAAAGCAACGCGTTTTGCTCGATGGTACTTGACATTTTAACTATCGACTTTTCAAGAGTCACATTCCTTTGTCGCAACGCATCGTTTTCTTCTTCCTCTTCTACTAAACGTCTTTTGAGAGCATCGGTTCTGTCTTGTATCGTTTTTCCATATTTTTTAAACAACTCCAACTCTTTATTCCTCTCGTCTACAAGTTGCGCCCGCAACTGCTTGATCGTACTTCCGCTTTGCTCCAATGACTGACGCAGATCATTAATTTCTTGAACGTGGTACGGCGCGACTTTAACCAGCGCCATCGAAGGCTCCCCCTCCGGAGAAGTTTCCGTTTTGCTTTCCAAGCACTCAGTTATTGACTTCGCTAGAACTCTGAGCGCTCGCTTTTCGTATTCTCGAACACCGACTGGCAAGTCGCTAACCAGCATCGCGTTGCCTTCACGATCATTTTCGTTGTTTACAGCTATACTAAGCTTCCATAGGCTGTTGAAACTCTTGTTCCAAATAGTCGAAACGATCAGAGAAAACTTAACCTCTGCGGCCATGTCGAGCCACATACGATCGCAATCAACGAATATATCGTCGAAAACTTCATCAATCGTTTTATAGAGCTCCGCTGACGGAAGGAACCAAACGTAGTTCTCTGTTGATTGTTGACGGCTCTCGCGTTCATGAGCATTCTGCTGAGTTCTTGAATATTCGAGATCAGTCTCTCCTCATTTTTGCCCGATGCTAGCAACCCCATGCCCATTCTTAGGAAAAGGAATCTATCCGCCTTGGATATTATCATCGTAGGGAGATTACTCGTTCGCATATAACCAAAAAAAATGGTTTATTATTTGCGTCGTCACGCAACACGCGATAACTTAACACGGCGCACAAAACGCTTCACTGAGTTCGTCATCTTCAAACGTGTATGATTACCTCGCGATCCTGCACATGTGTGGACAAGCAAAAAACGAAACACTCAACTTCAGGAAAATACTCGATTTAATAGTCTAGCGTCGTGATGAATCATTTAGTCTCGTGCAAGAAACTTCATTCTTAACCGGTAAGTCTCGAATCGCAAAATCACGCAAATTTACACGTGTCGTCGTGAATCTGTTTGCAAGATACTTGTACGGATTCTACCGCTCGTGTTGCTGAACGCGAGAAATCACGTTAACGATACATTTGGTACTCGGACATAAAACTACTTTTTCGTGGGTGAAGAAACTGGGGAATCGACAACAGAAACCAGAAACATATGAGACTCGGCATCAAAACAACGTTGTCAGTGTCACGTCTCTCATAAGCATCTATATCCCTATAGGCACGTCAGGAATCTGTTCCAGCCGAACAAGATGACAAAATTCGACGTTTTTGTGAAAATACCTCGTTCAGTTGTTTCCCAGATGGACATGAAAACATAGCGAGGACTACAACGCGAGAGCAACGCAGATTTTAATTGGACATACTCATTTGGAACGATCAACGTAACGCTTGATAGAAAATTGGAGGATAATTTGGTTGAGGTCCATTGGAGAGGCTTGGAGTTACTTACGTTTCGACTTTTAGCCATAAAAGTTTAAAAAAAACGTTTTATTTTTCGAAAACCGTTGTCGATATGAATGTCATTGCATTTCATGGAAATGTTTACGAGAACGAAAATGTGTGATGCTGTTTATTCATGAAAACGGGAGTCCGGCGTTTCGGAAATGCGTGCGAGTTAAGTGATCGAATTGTTCAATAACTTGTTGACTCATATGTGTCTTCCACTGATCTTTTTGTCCGCATCTCATGAATTTGCCGTGACACTCAAAGAGTTTTAATTTCCTGTTGATATCGACTACGTCTTCGTAATTAACAGCCGGATTATTTTTCATGCTCTCGAAGCTCAAGTGCTTGACCAATCGATGCATATCCTCTTCGTTGTAATGCGTGCCACTTTTCAACTTGCCAAGGAATTGACCAGTTTGACGAATTATCGATTCAAGATGCTTGAAAAAAAAGTACAAAAATTCAAATGAACGAAATAACGAGTACGACGATAAACCCAAAGCGTTAAGACTTTTCTTACTTCCTTCATGTCTTCGTACTTGAGGAACAAAATATTCGCTTCGTTCTTCTTGTTCCAATATCCGAGACTGTGATTCCAAAACGGCGCGAAACACACTTGAATATAAAGACAAAGACGTGATCGTTACTTCCAAGATTTTCTCGAAAGCGATTCAATCAAATTTCCGCAGTATTTTCATTTTTAATTTGAAACTCAGACGAGAAAAAAAAATCATCTCACGTTTTCCAGCCAAAAAAAGGGTACAGAATTCTTCAAAGCTCCCATTATATCCTTCGAGCAGTTTGCAATGATTGTAAAACGAGATACAAGTGTCCTTAGCGTTTCTCGTGACGTATATGATTTTCGGTTTTTTAATACCATCGCGAATTTGTCGAGGTAACAACTCAAAGGGCAGATGAGTCTTGATGAATCTTGGGCTCGGCAAACCGTCAACGTGAGAGATGCTCTGTTCCACCACTTTTGAAACCTCCTGACTGTCCACTCGCGATAAAACACTCGAGTAATCAAAAATTACGGAACATCTGGAAAAATCGAATTATTCGCAAGCAATAAAACACGGAAAATTTATACCAACTTCGATAAACATTACGATAATCGAGTTACTCCAAAAATGGAAATCTCTCGTGGAGAACTACTTTGGCTGCTTCGAAATCAAGATCGTTTGCGATGCACCAAACCATTTCTTGGGTCCAGGTCGTACCTTTGAAAAATTGTCAAATTCATCGATTAGTTATTGTGACTATAATTGATATTATTATTATTATTTTTACACGATACAATCGTCAAGGTAATTATACACATGTGTGTGTGTGTTTTTTTTGTTCTTTTCAAAGTTTTGACAGTTCCTCACCACTTTTTGGAAAACTGCATACCCAGACATCGTCATTACGAACTTCAAAGTTCTCTATGGAATTGGCAAAGTTTTGGTAATGTACTGGTAGGCAAAACCCTTTGAGGGTTATGTAACCGGAGCGCAATTCATTGGTGAAAGTTTTCCGAAGCAGACGATCGACGCCTGTAGTTTCTTGAAGCATTTCGTTTAGCATACTCGCTTAGCATACTCGAACAATGGCCATTTATACACATCTCGGAGCAGCGCCGTCGCGTAAATTGACGCACCGCGTACCTCGTGACCTTCAAGATAATGGCTCGGAGAAACGAGCCGTTTTTCCAGTGATTTTCCTCCCCTTGAGGTAACTTCGTAGCAGGCACGGGTAATGCTAATTTCACGCTTGTTTCGTTTCTTCCATTTATCGGAGAACCAGACTGAGCAAAGATAATGCCCGCATAGTGTGTGGTAGCAATTTTTTTTTTATTGTTTATTTAAGTAGAAAAATAAAAATAATGAAATTGTTTCTTTTGAGGTGGAACAAAATTATGATTTTTGGGATGATTACTGTAACCGCAATGGATCACGAGACGTCACACCAATTTTCAGCTGATCAGCCAATATCAATTATACATAATTTTCCGTCGACTATTCGTATACAATGCCGCGTAAAAAGTGAAAGATTTCGCTAGAAATATCGGTCAAGGAAAAAATGCTCTCGTTTTCAATCGTAAAGCTAAACATTTGCATACAAATTCAAGGTGTGAGTAGTTTTTTCTTATTCTCGCATTTCAACGTCAACCAACGATTTCTCTGACGGTGAGGCTGTGCCACATTCGAATAAGTAAAGTACACCTCGCAATAAAATCGTTAACTGCTAAATTTGGCATCGATTAGTGAAATTCTGAGAATTCAGTGTTGCCTTCGATGTTCGCCAACTAAAAATCAACTTTTTCTTATTTTATTGTAGTGCTGAAACGAGAGCACGAGTAATGAATCCATGGAGGAATTTCCCTTCGATTAAACACTGAATTTTGTAACGTTGTTACTCAGTCAAATTTAAATCCATGCAAGGAATTTCACCATGTTGAAGTTTGCAACGTTGGATTCCAACGAAATTCCGTTTTTCCTCTCACAAATCTCAAGATTCCTATGCGATATTTAGCGAAGACATCAAAACAATATTTCTTTGGGCTCCAGAGACAAAATCGATACGAGAATTCTTATGGCTTTTTCAAGTGCAACAAATGAGAATTTTGTGAAATTCTAATCTCATTAATTTGCACAGAAGAAATTTCAACATCGTGCTTCGATGTGATGAAATTTGGAGCTCCATCGCGATTCAATGGCACAAAGACTACAAAGTCGGAATTCCCTTTTCTAGAGTCTACAGCACAGGGCTTGTTTATTTGCTACATTTATATAGGAGGCAATATAAAATGAAATGTTTTTCGAATACACATATATAAGCATGTATATATATATGTATATATTAATATTTATATATTTATATATGTATTAATGGGTATGCATATACTGTTTGTAAGTTGAACACGTTACTTTTGGAATAGTTAAAACAAAGAGAATCCTAGGAATACGAATTTGAACAGCAAATGTATTGGATACACCAAATGCTTTCCTTTCTTTGTACATTTTTGTACTTTTTCAATCGCGCTTTGTCAGATCGCACATTCTTTCATTAATATCAATAATGTCATGGTATATGAAAAGATTTAGTTTGCGAGCTTACGGTGGAGGATCATAGATTCGATATGACACTGACGCTTTGTGACAGATCGACCTGTCCTTTGAGTACTTTCTGTTGCAACTTTTGTCCGAACAATTTGGCCATCAGATGATTCCGACGCGCATCTTCTTCCTTCTCACGCTGACGACGCTTGTTTCTCACCTCGTTCAGTCGGAGATAACGCGTCCGCAGTCTCAGCTTCATCTCGTACTCGCTCAGTTCTTTCTGGACGTTTGCTGTTGCACGTTCACATTGTTAGTTTTTTTTGCCTCCCATTTTTTCCCACAAGGGTACGCCCCATCCTTTTTCAAGTGCTTCATTTTTTTTACCTGCTGGCCCTTTCGGCGGACGCTGCGGCTTGAGCAGACCCGACGATCCCGCCATCGCCAAAAATTGCTTCCGCTTCTCACGCTTCAGTTGACGCAACTCCGACAACTCGCTCATGTAACGACGACGGGTTTCCACGTTTTCTAGAAATTCCGGCCTGTTGGTCGCTAAAAAATCCTGCAATATTTCAAAATAATATTAATCCGTTTTCTTTTTACTTTTTTTATTTTTATTGAATATTCTTAACATTGGAAATTTAATTTATTAAAAATTATCGAATGTTTTGTCTCATTATTTTGTGCGAGTCTTACTTTAAGGGTTCCCGGAAGTGGGTCATTATTTGTGTGGTCATCACCGTCTTTTTCGGTACTTTTTTCTTCCTCATCAGCGCAAACGCAATTTTTTAGTAGCTTTTCGTTGATGGGAGCGGATTGAGTAGCCTTGGATTGTGTTTTCGGATTGGCGGAGACGGCTTTGGCGATAATTTTTTCACTTCTCGCGGTTTTCTTGTTGCCCATGATTTTAGGTTTTTCTTTAATCGTTTCGTCGAATTTCAACTCGTAAGCAACAGGCTTCAAATAATCTTGCGAGCATTTACATTTGCGAGAAGGATTTTTGCCGTCCTTGACCGGCCATATGGTGCCGCAAGTTCGACAAGACTTGCACGTCTGTTCGAGCCTGCCTTTGGCTTCGACGGTCGAAGAATTATTTCGTGAGTCTTGTTTGTTGCCGCCGCCACTTAATCGGTCATCGATCCGTGGATTAGTCTCGGAATCGCACGCACATTTCCGACAGGAGGATAAATTTTCAGACTTAGTTTTTTTGCCGATTTCCCTTCCACTTTCGCTGCTTGAACTCGGAGTTTCATCCTCTTTTCCACGATCCCTCTCAGCCTCTCGCAATTCATCGTGCTCTCGATCGATGCAGTCGCAATCTGTTGGGAAAATACACGCATCGCTCGAATCGTTGTCACCGGAAGATTTCGTCCAAGTTTCAATTGTTTCTGGCCCGTTTTTCGTTCCCGGAGAAATGTTTTCCTCGTCGCACCTTGCGCAAGCAGCCAATTTATTCTTAGCCGGTAATTGTCGGATTGCGTAATTAGATTTGCACGTTGCATTCAATTGGTTTTTCGCTTCTTTACGGGAATCCATGCTCTTGGGAGCTGAGGCAGGTATTTGGCGGACTATTGGTTGAGTTATGATCGGTCGCTCTTCGCTTCGCGGCTTTCGAGGACAATTTTTCGAGTGTTCGCGTGTCGATTTCTGCGGCGAATGTATTATACACGCTCGGTGTCTACTGTGAGCTGCATATCTTTGGCAATAACAAACGTGGCTTCCCTGATTTCTCGTGCAAGTTTTCTCGTTCGCATGAGATTTCGTTTGGTTGCGATTCGGGCAATTGGTCGAGTGACTTTTCGTCGCTGCTTCCGTAGCTATTTGGCTCGAAGTGGGAACAGGGTTTGCCATTTTTTGTGGAGAAATCGAACGAGTTTGAACGCACACGTCGTGCGTTCGTAATCCCATTTCTTCCATCATTTTCGTCGTGCACGTCGAAGTGAAAACTGGTAAAGTTGCCGAAACGATTTCGCCACCTGTTTTTGAATGTCCGCTGGGCCCACCGTCGCTTCCGGTCTGTGTGCAGCTGTTTCGCTTCCTCGTGTGTCCAACTTTTTCGATTCTCTCCTCCTCCCCCTTCGTCGACGGTTTTGGCTTCGAACGTGCACTCGCCAAGTTGCCGTGCGACGACCATTGGTTCTCCAGAACACTTTGTTGTCTTGGCTCTTTCCCCTGGACGCTCCCGACTGCTGCGTCGCTTACTGTCACTTGGGCTCCCTCGGCACCGTTGGAAAACTGTACGAAACGTCAAGATAAAGAAAAATCATGAAACCGATAAATATATTGCTCTCCCGGTCTCTGAGACCCGAAAATTTTCGACGATATGCTCGGTGAAACGTTTAAAATTTCTTTATGCAGAAAATTCTGGAAATGATGATTATTTCTACTTACGTTTTGTTCAGTGTGAGCTTGGTCGACCCAACGACTGACCGGCAAATCGGCGAAACGTTTACTCGGCGAATTTTCACGTCTCGATCGGGTCTCAGTTTTGTTGGGTTCTTCGAGCAGTCTTTTCAAGTTGCATAGATGACTAATCTCGTTGGTGATCCAAACGAGTTGATTCCTCTTTTCCATTTCTGCGTAATTGATGAGCTTGGCATCACCGGATTCGGAATTGCTGCATCGTCCAAGTTCGAAACGTCTCTCGGACATGGTGGTGGGTAATCGCCAATCAGTCTCGTTAGTCTCGGTTCGCCGTCTCTCCTTGACCAATACAATTCTATTTGAACTTAGATTTCTATGGGAAGTACTTGTACTCGTTGCAGTTGCGGTGCTCGCTGTAGCAGCGGTTGTCGTCGTCAAAACCGTTGGAACTTCTCTGGCCAAGTTTTGCGACGAATCTCTTGTTTTTTCGTTGCTCTTTTCCATACTATAAAATAAATTTGTACTTTTGTTTTTGTGCTGATTTTGTAGCTGTGGCATGAAGCACTCGGAGCTCTGGCTCTTTTCACCATCGGTGTTGGTGTCTCGTCTTTGATCTTCGCTCCTTAGCCCCATCCGAGCTTTTCTACCGTCCATCAAAGTTCTGTCGGTGTGACCGTCGAACGGAAATTTATCACTGTTGATCGTGCTCTCCCGACTGCTCGCCGCGAGCTCGATCATTTCCTTCAATACCCGAGTCTCTTTTGATAAATTTTTTTTTGGACTGACCGAATTTCCACGTGCACTGTTTCGTTTACGCGGACGCCAATCTTCCGCCGATGAATCCGTCGTCTGTTGCTGTTGTTGCTTGTTACTCACAAGCGCTTGGATTATGTCGTTACGATAAACTTTGTCTCTTGTGTCCGCCGGATTCCACGGTACATTCTCTTCGAGATCGTGCTCTATTCTATCGTCCGTATACTTTGCTGTGACTAGCCTCTTTATAACGTGATGTATCAGTCTTTTTTTCACCTGCAATCAAGGAACCAATTTGAAAAACGACCTTTCGAGAATAAATCACCAAAAAACTGTTTTTTCTTCATTTTTTAAAAAATGTCACACAAAATAGTGACCATGTTGAAGTTTGCAACGTTGGAACCCAACGAATTCGTGTTTCCTCTAACAAATCTCAAGATTCTCATGCAATATTTAGCGAGGACAATAAAACGATATTTTTTTAGGCTCCAAAGACAAAATCGGTACGAAAATTTTCATGGTTTTTTTAATTCAACAAATAATAAACAGAAAAACGTTTTTTTTTCGTGGGTCCCCAGCGTTGCGAACTTCAGTGTCTTGAATAACGTTGAAATCGGTATCGTTGGAATCCAATGAAATTCTTTCTTCTTTCCGAAAAAGCTCGGCATTTATATGTAAAATATGATGAACGATTGATTTTGCCGATTCCAAAAATTTGCATGATTTTCAAAATTGGACAAATCGTGGCAAACTTCGCTCGACTTTCATGAAGACGATCGCTCGAATAGAAAAATTAAGCTTTGTGTGATCATTCTATGGGCGAAAAAATGCGAAAATAAAAGAGAAAGCATAGCAAAACAAAGCAAACCTGTTTGTCACACTTGTTAGCGTCGACGAGACTCTTTAAAATATTGACGCTCCGTTCAAGATCTCGGACTAGGCTGTCCGAGTCACCCCAGAGTTTTTCATCGATACTGGAGCTCGTGTTTGGCATAGTCGAGCATCTTGATTCGCGTCCGGTGTCGCAAGAAGACACTTGACTGGTACTACCATTTGCAACGTTTTGGTAAACGTGACCAGGAAAGTATTCGAAGCTGTTGGAGGCACGACCGGTGGCGTTTTCTTCGGTCATTTCCTCTACGAGGATCTCGGATCTCGTGCTCGACGACTCGTTCCTCATCGATGGCTCTGATGAACTGTTGCAGTCCAGTGTTTTTCCACCTCCTCGTGTCCGATATCTTGCTCGTGCTCCATCGGCTCTAGCCTCATTATCTTTTGAATGATTATTCGCTCGAAAATTCTCAGGGTTCTCGAGAGCATTCCGAATTTCTGGAATGGACAGTGGGACATTGCGATCACGCACGCTGTACGTGTTGCTGGAATTCTTGAGAATGGAGTGCAGTGATTTTGGTACTAAGCTACTGGCTCTCTTGGGCAAGGGAGGTTTCTCTTCATCCTGTTCCTCATTTTCTCTCTTTTCCTCTTTTCTCTCTTCAGCTTTATTCAACTCCTCCGACTCGTTCGTTCCTTCGATGGCTTTTTCGCTCTCGCTATCAGTCACTTCGACCTGAATCCCTATAGATTCTCGAGAGCGAGACTCAAAGCTGGTCTGAATGAATTTGTCGCAAGTTATAGGTTTGTTGATGATTGTCGCGATAGACGAAGTCGAATCGAAAATAAGTGGCAAAATCTTTTTTTCTTTAGCATGCAAATTGAGCTCGCTTTGGCTTCGCTTGAGAGACAATCTTGACAAAGGTAAAGCAAGGAGATTCATAGAAGAGCTTTTTTTCAGAGGAGACAACTGGGCGGCGTTTCTAGTTTCTTTAGGCCGTGAGCCTTCGGTAGGATATTTAATTTGTATAGGCGGTGTCCTTTGACTGCTTTTCCGATCGGCAGCTCTGTTACCCTCGCCGGAAGCAGGCGGCTCGTTGCAAACTTCTCGAGATTTTTCATCGTGCACTTTCATCACGGCCGACGAGTGGTTTTTCACAATGGGCGTTATTTCTATTTCACTCTCGGACTCGACAGACATGTGACCCACCAACGGCGTAGAATTTGCGTCGGGCCTCATGGAATTTTTCATTCCGGTCCTGGAACTCGTTGTCGATTCGTTGGTTCCTTCAGGATCAAGTCTCATAGCGACGGAACAGCCTCTCGCCAGTGCCATGCGTTCGATAGTGCACAGTTTTTTATCTTTATCCTTTGCCCGAGGGACGAGGGCATTAAAATAACCAACATCCGCGCCACTGTCCCATTCCAAGGGTTTGTGGGAAGCGACGCTCGAAGTTGGAGAAACGCTGGGCTTCGTTTCATTGTCTTTTGTCTCGGCAAGCGTTTCCCGGCTACTTTCGTTTCTCTCCTCCGGAATCGTCTCGTTTACAGGTCTCTTAATTATAGGGGACGGCGTGCGAGAATCCGCAACATAATTCGATGTAATCGTGCCGTCCGAAGAGGACGGTTGGCCGATGAGCGGAGGTCTTGCCCATCTCCGTCTCTCGCGAGGAATCAATGCATCTTGTCTGGTTCTTTCCTCATCCGCAAGAATAACGTAACTCTCTATGCCTGCTCTGGAGTAGGGGATGGCGCCGTGTACCCGGGAATCGAAACTTGTGCTTTGCTGGCAATTGGTGCCGGTCTCGGGCAGAGAGAAGTATCGACCCAGGCCAGAGTTTTGGGAATATTTTTGATAATATTCCATGACCTGGGAAGAGAGAGTCTTTTTGGCTACTACAGGAAGGATCGTTGACGGTCTGCCATTGGGAGTTTGCTCGACGTACCAACTGAGCGACGTGGACGGTTGGGTCGATATTTCTCGCTCCGCTCTGTCGTTGCATCTGTCGATTTGCTCGGGAGCTTCGGAATCTCCTAAATCCTTAAGGCGGCCTTCGCAACTTGAGCCAGAATCGTATTCCATTTTTGTTGCTTGCACTATTTGGTTTACATCGTTCAAATGTTTATTTGAACTTTTGTCTTCGACTCGGCAGATTAAACTTTTTTTTTCTCGTTGATACTTTTGTCATTGCACGAAAATCGAGGAGATTTTTATTTTCGTTGCTTTGATTAATGAGGCAGCAGAATAGCTGGAAAATTGGAATTTTTCTCGTTCAAGTATCCCGATGACGTCTGCGCCGCACCAACGAAACTCTATGACGCGCTTGTTCGACAGTTGTAACGTCTATGTTCCTACCCTAGCAAGCGTCACTTCGTAATTACATTCCCTTTTCGATATAAGCATTTTGTTACAACACACTTTGGTTAACTGCTTTAAAAAACCCGCGTTCCACGTTACGTTTTGTAAACACTTTTTGTTTTTACTAATTCGATTCTCATACGATTTAACGCGCACCAAAGCTTCGCACATATTATTCAAATTATTGTTTACATGTTGTGTAATTTAGACAGACTAACGTAACCCTCACTTGGGAGAGTATATAATTATAGTACGCACTACGCTTGTAGGGGAACGCTACTGCGTTGGTCGAACGCCATGGAAAATGACGTCATTGGCTCATGCTCGTCGACAGAAGGGAAAATCGCGCGCAATCGGTACTCGCTTGTTTTAATCAAAAAAGTGCTTCTTTTTCGAATGTTGTTGCGAGTCTTTTTTCCTACGATGATATCACTTGCATTGTGAATCATCCGTGTAATTACGCTCAATGCTCGACGATTAAATTACAACCAAATTCGTAAGAGGTTACATATGGACTTTTTTTTCTGAAATGGAAAGCGAATAAAAATATTTTGTGTCATGTATTTGACTCACGTACTAACATCATACCATGCCGCTTGGAATATATGGAATACACCGAATCTTTCATCAGACAGAACCCGCAAGAACCAACAATAGTGCGATACAACAAAGAGTGATCATTGTCATCGGTTTTGAAATCTTTCAACGGTCATTCGACCATATGGACTACAAATTTAGAAGCAATGATACGAGCATAAACGATCAAATATCTTGTAAATGAAAAGTTTATAAAAACGGGGTTATGTTCGTCGTGTATATTGGTCGATAGCTCACCGTGTCTGGTGTGGTTGATGAGTGATTAAAAATGCTGAACATACGTCGACTATTCCAAGTAGCTGCATTAAAGTGCAGCACATCGTTGCCAAAGACTGCGACTCCGGTGTCTTTCGGAACAGTGAGAAATTCGTCATTGCTTCAGGAAAATTGTTTGCACCAAAAGTTGAATCTCCACACGACTGTCGTTACTCCAAATGTTACGAACGAAAATTCTGAGGTCTCGAAAAAACCGCTCGGAAAATTGGAGAAAAGACTTAGATTAAGTTTCACGTGCAAACGTTGCAGTACGAGAAACACAAAAACGATATCAAAGTTGGGTTATGAATCAGGAGTTGTTATTGTTCGTTGCGACGGCTGCCAAAACAATCATCTCATTGCAGACAACTTGGGATGGTTTTCTGATCTTCGGGGAAAAAGAAATATCGAACAAATTCTGGCTGCAAAGGGCGAAAAAGTTCATAAAATTCAAAACTATACCGAGGGATCTTTAGAACTTATGGAAAAAGAAGTCATTGCGGAAGATTCCAAGATTGCTCTTGAAAGCAAATGTGACGTTGCCGAAGAACCTGTGAATCAAAAAGATGTCAGATCAAAAAGCTGAGGTCGAAACGCGGAAAAAAAACATATTAACGGACTAACAAGAATTGGGAGAAATAACAAATATATTTGAATTTTGATTTGTAAATTTTTTGATCAAAATTCTGAACAAATAAATTTCATTATTTATTATCCTTTGTTTTTTGTAATTTGTAATTTGTAAGAGTTAATTGCAGCATCGCAAAGAAAAATCTATTCAATGTTAATATAAACGTTTGAATGAATTTTCCTTTTAAAAAAATTTTCCTGTATTGTTATTTGGTCCAGCTTTTGTCCAGTAAATAAAAAATGCTGGTTATGCAGATGATTGAAATAATGGAAGTTTTCTCTATTTTGTCGAATTGCAAATTCGTCGAAAAGAACAACACCCTTCAGAAAAAAATAGAAGTTTCAAAAAAATGATCTCAAGTGAACACTTTTCAACTTTGCTGCGTTTGGATCGAGGAGCTGACATGAAGATGCTAAATAATTTCGATGAAATAATTGCAGACTAGGGATTTTCATCTCATTCATTTTTTTCAATTTTTTATTTGCATAGAAATTCTCTGTACAGTAGAAATTGCGATCTTTGGTCCGCCATAAAATACTTAAGATAAAAATTGTGATGATTCATTACATTGAATGGCTGCGTACATTGTTTATGGTCTTGATGGCTTGGCTGACAGCACATTTAGAAAAAAAAGTTCATACTAGGTAAAAAATATATTCAATGGTATAAAACATACTTGTATATACAAACCTAAAGTAAAATGGTCGTTGAACGAAAAATATAAGAAAAAAAAATATACATTTTCCTCGTTGTCGAAGTGAATATTGTGACAACGAAATGAAAATAAAAGCTTTACGTTTCATGAAATTCGACACCCTCGCAAGTGCGACTTGGCGAAAGAAAATTGGCATCTTTGATATGAATGCTAGTACGCGGGGACTCGATTTGTTTCAGTGCGTTTTGTAACAGTATAAAACACTTTTGGCACCGTAAATGAATTTTGGAAAAAACGAGTAATGGATCCGAGTCTCTCATTGATAATGGTCGTTAATATCTAATAAGGCACAAAAAGAGGAAGGCATCGATTGGTTGGCTGGAAGGTTTGTTTGGAGAAAGAATCTTTCAAACCCTTTTGGGTTTGGAAACGATGGCATATTCGCTATCGTTGAAAACCTTGTGTTTCGGTTGGTTGGAAGTTGTGACAGGGTTACCAGTGGCGTTCGGTTTCTTTCGAATAATTCCGTAACCATTGTGAGTGTCGTCGGCGAGACGAATGCCGCACAAGTCTTCGACGACGTCGTAATTGGGCCAGGGGCCAGCAGTCTCGTCACCCGATACGACAGAATTGCTTTGACTAACGTTCGGAGTTTTGTAGCCGGGATTATTGTTAAGTTTATGCATTGAGCCGAAATGTTGAAGTTTGTCGTAATTTGGAGAATCGTTTTTGGTGGTGACGTTGTTGTGGATAATGGGGGATGCAGCGACTGGTATATTTTGTGTTGACTCGAGGCTCGGCTTACGTTTCGTAGAATTATTCGGGCCGAGGTTCGCGGGAACGAGAGGATTCATTGTTTCGTACTGAGATTCGTACTCGTTGTGTTGCTCGTTGTAATTGCTATTGGCACTGGAATCCTTGTCCCCAGATTCCGTCGGGTTTTCCTCATCATCCGAGATGCGTTGTTCGACTCTTTCAGAATGCGGAACGTTCTCGAGCCCGTAAGTTCTCCAGGCATCGCTTCGAACTTCGACGAGATCGTAAGGATGCTGTTTGTCGTCGGAGCACTGACTGGCAGCCGAGGATTGTGGCAAACTTCTGTGGCTCACGTCCGGTGAGCCACTCGTGTTTAATTTACGATATTTCCCACAAGCCGGTACGTCGCCAAACTCACCCTCGAAACTTTTTTTCTCCAACAATCCAGTGAAAATATATTTTCTCGGAGGTTTTGCAGGTTTCGGTTTTATAATCGGAGGTGGTGGTCTTATGAACGGTATAGAATCGAGACTCGCAGAGGAACACGAAACCAAATGTTTTTGTGAGTTTTGTGATATCGTTGAAAAATCTATGTCTATGAGATTGTTGGAACTGTTGGGGGAAGGTGGCAGCGGAGAACGCGAACCGGCTTCCATGGAAAGAGCCGCGTGGTACTGAGCATCGTTGCATTCGATACTTGGACTGTTTTCACCGTTTAACAATTTTTTCATCGATTTCATTTTGCCGGATATGCATCGAAATATTTCCTGCTGATTGCTGTGTTCCAGTCGGAACGAGCCTTCCCCAGATTCGCATTTCCTACCGGCTTCAAATGTGAACTTGCCGTCTCTGTAGCCGTATCTTCTTATGTATCTATAAGGCCACGTGTACATTACCGACTCTCCGTCTAGGATTTTCATCTCAACCGCCGCTACCACTAACGTATAAGGCTTTGATTCTAATTTGCATCGTTTCGAAGCCTCCGTCTCCACGACCCTCACTGAAAAAACACCCTCTCCGCTGGTACAGTAGAGATCATTGTCTTCCTCGATAGTCTGCCCCGACGCGTCCCCTTTGAATGCCACCGATTGAAACGCTTCTATCCAATTTGTTGTCTCCGAATCGGAAAAACATCCAAAATGATGGACTCCTGTTTTTGTCACTACCTGCCAATTACATATTTCTGTCAATACATTTTTGGCTCCAATTGAAATTTCAGGCCGTTGGTCAGCCTCATTTTTATCATTTTTCTTCCGCTAATTCTTTTAACCGTGTTAAAGTTTGTATCGTTGGAATGCAACGAAATTCTGTTTTTCTTGAGCAAAACCCACGATTCTTATTAAATATCGAATCAGGATGATAAAACAATATTTTTCTGATGATTCAGAAATGAAATCGATACGAAAATTGAAATTGTTTTTCAAATTGCGGACAGACAATGGTAAAAAGAAGTATTTCTCGTTGGAGCCTAACGATGCAAACTTCAGTGCCATATTTTTTCAGCAAGAAAAAATTGCTCTGCGATGCTTTACTTTTTTAGAATATTATTCACCTTGCCATGAGTATAAATTGTCATTGCTAGTATCATGATTTTTTTACGACAATTTACGGCATTAAAAATATTTGTTTACATCGACTGCATCGCCGAATGTGATGGCAACAATTCTATTTTTTTTTTGGCAATTTTTTCTCTTGAAATCTTGAAACAGGGATAATAATTTTTATCAAACGAGCTGCACGAGTCAAGGAATCGATAAAACTCACAGTGAAGACTCTGGGTTGATTGCTGGAAGCAATTTTGATACAGGCTTCGAGGGTGAGGATCCTCGGTGAGTGTTGCTGCGACAAAATTTCATCCTGGCTGTCGTAAATCTCGAGCCTTTCGATCCCGTATTTGCTGGGTTTGAAAATTTGACAGAATTTTTTGTGCCAAGTTTTCTATATTCGAGAAACATATTATAAAGGAAAAAAAAAATGAATGACGGACAAGTGTTTGGAAAGACGATTCCATGATCGCCGATTTAACCTCTGAGAAGGCGAAGAACACATGAGATAGACATGTGTGACTAACCTTCAGTTGGCCGAGCACTCCTTGTGGTGGAAAGAGTAATTGTCCTTGGAAAAACGGTTCGTCCTGAAGATCCATTATTTCCTTTTTATTTGTCACACTAAAACCGTTTACTTTTATATCGCAAATAATCGACTTGTTACTTTTTTTAAACACCGCGAAATTTTAGATTCAAAAACGTTATATTTCTCGTCTGTCTCGCGCACGAGACGTGCGAGAGCAGCTCCTTTGTCCCTCTCTCGTATAATACACAACAGAACTCGAGAGGAGAGAATGCAGCGGCTAAGGAGGCCGTATCCTCCCGTACGTGTGGTGCATCTAATCTTTCTTCGTTTATATGTACGCGTATTATAACTTAAAGAATTCTAACTTTCTGTCTCGCGTAACACACTATCACCGACACATTCACCTTTTTGTATATCTGTCGTTTGAATGCTTTAGAACAAATGCTCGTTTTCCAGTACCCACTGTCACAGCCATATCACCAGCAATCGTTTCTACGTACGTTCTCTAGTTCAAGTCTAGATGTGTGTACGGTTCACGCAGTTCACGTATATATCAACTTTCGTATGTGTTCCACACATGCGTGCTCCACACACTGTGACTTTAAATTTGTATTGCTCCTAGGCTGTCACATTTGTTTTCGCTATTTCTTGCGACCGCTGTTTCAGCCCAACAGCAAACAGGATCCTAATGTATCCTTTTATATCGTCTACGACCCTCTCCTTGCCACAGTCGCGGCTTTCTTCATCCGAATGTTTATATTTTTTCGAAAACTTACGGTTCGACCAGTTTTTTTCATTTCATAATGTTTTTCACACGATTATTGTGATCTGCTGTAAACACATTGTTTTTGAATACTTTTCTATTTTTATGGACGGCCATATTGTTTGTCATCTAACCTTTTCGATGTGTACGTGCGGACGAACGAAAATTATATGGTTCGCAATATCATTTTGTTCTCGTTGAAGTATTTGTGGTTTAAGGATTTAAAACTAATGTTTTGTTCTCGTAAAAACTTTGTTGAACGTTATTCACGCCCTGTAATTTGTTTTGAAACGTTTTTCAACTGTCATTTTTTTATCGCCACTTCAGAACGTATATATATATATATATATATGTATATATATAAAAATCGTGCGAGTTCCACACACTATAGCGCGTACAGCCTCTGTCTGAGAAATGAGAAAGGAATTCGAGGGATTTCCGATACGAGACTGTAGTCAACCGTGGGGAATACGAACACGCACTCAACTTCCTATATTTACTTGTTTTTCTTTTTCTTTGATCGATAACATCGATATTTTTTGTGCTACGGGGACGTTCGCCACAAAACACTAAAATTGACAACTCTTATATACGGTTTGTGTCCTATTCAAGAACTACGGTAGAACCTTTTTTCATGTGATCCTCTCCGGTTCTCCGAATCGATGAAGCACGTGTGTCTTTATGTTTTTCCCAATAAAGACGATTCGTGGAAGCAATCTTATCTTTCAGACAATTTCATCCACGGCTGTCAAAATACCCGATAACAAATATCAATTTCTTTAACTTCAATTTATTTAAGGGGTCATACTCCATCGGATGCGTTGGAAAAAAACATTTTTCGATTTTCAATTTATCGAGATAAATTAACCTTTCGAGTAAAAATAATCTTTTGATTCTTTTAAATCATAACCAGAAAATATTGACAAACGGTTTAGTGTCTTTTTACATTATTATTGACATCGTTGTGATCATAAAATGCTAAATATTTTTCATGTTTCGCGTCATCGACAAATTTTTTTCTCCCAATACGTCCAATAAAAAAAAAACCAGAACAAATCATGTTCGTGAAGAATTGATTAACTGCACGAACCGCTATTACTTCGAAGAAATAAGGACAAAAACTCATTAAGAGTTCGTTCGATTTATCGTTTGCCGTCTCGTTAATTATTTATTAATCCAGTAAGTTATTTATCGAAAATCGACCTTAAAACACGCAGTATGTTCCGTGTTGCGTTTGTTGTTTCCAAGATCGATTGGTTCGCGAAGGAGCAGATCGCAATGAGGTCTGATCAGTTGGTGAAGAATTGTGCAGATCGTGAAAGGGACCGAAAGAACGAAAACAAAACATGTTTCTTATTTTTCTTTTGGGATTGGTGAAAATTGAACTCGCTGCAACTTTCAATGACTTTCCATCTCTGATGATCGCTAATGCTACAATGGGTGAATAAATGCACAAACTCATAAATGCTCGTTATATTTTCATACTCTCAGCCACTGTGTCAATATGCACTGGATCAATTAGACCCAAAACGTGCGATCTCACATAATTTGTTGTTTTCACACTTACGATCATCGCTAAAAACTTAATTCGGGTCAAAATGACCCAGTGTGTCAATAAAGTCGTAAATTTGCGAAAAATGATTTATATTTTCGGAGAATTCCCTAAATGAATGTTAACAATTTTCTTGATCTCGGCCACTGCGTTCATACGCTGGGTCAATATGACCCGAAAAGCGCAACCTCGTAATTTTTTGTCTCTGCATCGTACCACCGCAGCTAAAAACTCACTTCGGGTCGAAATGACCCGGTGTGTCAATAAAGTCCTAAATTTGAAGCAAATAATTTATATTTTTTCGACAATTTCTTGAATGAACGTTCACAATTTTCTCGATTTCGGCTACTGAATTAATACACTGGGTCAATTTGACCCGAAAAGCGCGATCTCCCAATTTTTTGTTTCTGTATCTTACGACTGTTGCTGAAAACTCAATTCGGGTCAAAATGACCCAGTTTGACAATTTATAGCGAATCATTTAAATTTTTATAAATTCTGTGCAATTTAAATTTGTTGTTTTCTTGATATAGCCGTCGTTATTGAAAGACCCTTTTTCGAGATGAAGGCCGTCAAGAGACGTCAAACACGTAACGCTTACGAGAGAAAACTCGAGGGATTCGTGAAAACGATAACGGAAGCTGCAAAAGCTCAAAGCGTAGATAGCAACGTAGGAATTGAGATAAACGTGTTCCAGGAAATGAGCGTGAATCTCGCCAGAGGTGAGTCACCGATTATACTGATTCTTTCTTGTGCTCGGACTTTTTAAAATAAGTGTCATGATCCACATACCGGTTTTCATATCGAAACGTATGTACGTTTGTTGCAAATGCGTCATTCATGATTCCACATCGTCATTGAAATAACGTCGACCAGATTACACCGTTTTGCTGTCGGTTGCGAGCTGCCAACAGACTTGGAACTTATTTAAACGTGCTCGAAAGGAGAAGCTCGTTCATCTCGCGATAACCGGTTAGTTCGCAATCCCAAATGAAATTTCATTTCTTTATCAGCGATTTAATGAGTTTGGAAATTCCTCAAGTTCGATCCACCAGCGAACCGAAATTCACGCACAATTGTGCAACTTTGAAAATTACTCTATTCAATTGAAACGTAATGCCTGAGTGGCTCGAAAAATTAAAAGCAAAACTTTGACCCAACATTACTTTTACAAATGAGCCAACCATTTTTTTTTACAATTTTTTTCTCTTATGAGATCGCGATTGTCCACGGTTGCCAATTGCTTATGCAATAAGTATTCCGATCGTGGAATCTGGCCAGGAGTTGCCTCAGATATTACTGGATTTGAGAGTGGACAGAGTTATCTCTTGGACAAAAATAAATATTCTCCACGACGATGTATTCGGTAAAGAAATTTTTTTACCAGTATAAAAATTGAGTAGAAAAAAATGCACTAAAAAAATGAAAAAATTATTTGAAAATTCAATTTCCAACCAAAAAAACTATAATTATTGAAAAAAAATCATATTCGACGATGTGCTAATGATTATTTTGTTGATTGATTGAAATTAGAGCGAGACACGATTAGTCGAGTGTTCGGAGCGTTGTTCGGCGAGATGCCGGAAATCCCCAGCCTGGGATTATCCTCGAATTGTTTTTTTTCCACCGATTCATCGAATTATTCGATACCGATGAAAAAGGAATCGATTAGCGAGACTTTGAAAAAGTTTCCACGTAGAAAATATTCGGAGGATCGATTTTTGGTGATCGTCGGTATCGATATCGTAACATCGGTCATTGAATCGGTGAGTAAAAACCAATTTTTGTCATTTATCGATTCGACGAATTGCAGAGTTGATGGTTCTGTTGAAGGCACGATCGTTGGGGCTGCTGCATCCGGAAAGTCAGTGGCTCTTCGTTTTATCGGACACTGCAGAGGATTCAGCAATAGTCACGGATTTAAAAAAACTCCTGGCCGAAGGTGAAAACATTGCATTCATTTATAACGTTACGAATTTCCACGAGGATTGTAAGGTGAGAAAAGCGAATAATCACGATCGATTAGCATCGCGGATTGAATTCTCAATCGCACGGTTTTTAATGCAGATGGGTCTCGAATGTCATGCAAAACAAATGGTCAGATCTCTTACCGCAGGCTTGAAAAATCTTCTCGGACAAGAACTCGAGTTGTATGAGCAAATAACTGACGAAGAATTTGAATCTGTACGAATGACAAAAACCGAGAGATGCGAGCAACTCGTCGCCTTCATTCGCGTGGGTTCATTTCTTAATGAATGTGACAATAGGCAACAAATTCTTCAATCAATTTTTTCAATTTCAATGAAAGAAAAAAACATTGCAACTTTTGATAGGACGATTTGTACAACCCGGAAAAAAAGAAAAATCGAAAATGCGATGATTGTGTAATGTGGCAAATGTTGGCTGGCATCACTTGGGGCAATTATTTTAATCGAAACAACAAAACCGAGTCGCATGAATTGATCGATGCCGGTTTTTGGACACCTGGCCAAGGCTCTGCGCCGAGAGAACTTCTTTTTCCACACACGGAGTACGGATTTAGAAACAAGGCCCTTCCCATCGTGACGTATCACGTAAGTCCCTTGAGATCTCGAGCTGCAGACGGTGCGAGCGAATAACATTGCATAGTGAAGCTTCAATATTTTCTTGACAGAATCCGCCATGGCAATATATCTCAAAATCCATGGAAACTGGTAAACCCGAATGGGACGGACTGGTATTCGACATCGTCGAAGAATTGAGTCAGAAACTGAATTTCACGTGGAAGCTCATTGAATTAGGAAGGAAGACGATTGGACGTGAACTGCATCGCGAAATCCCAGACGGCTCGAAAAATCGTTCGACTGCGGGGATTAATAACGAGGCGTGTATTTCATCACCACAAAATATCACGCAACTCAATAAATTGCGTTATTTCCAAATATTGGGGAGAAATAAATAAATTTAATCTGCAGGATTTCATCAGGACTTTGATCTCGTCGGGCGAGAAAATCCCAAGCGACGTTGTCGAACTCGTGCACAGTGGTCGAGTCTTCATGGCTGCTTGCGCGTCCACCGTCACCGAAAATCTCAAATCCTCAGCCAATTTCACGGTCCCCATATCCGTACAAGCTTATGGCATCCTCGCATCGAGGCCCGAACCATTATCCAGAGTAATGCTGTTCGCATCGCCGTATACTATTGAGGTATCGAAAACAAAAAGTCCATAAAATTCTCGCTGAACATTTTGCACTGTTTTTTTGAATATTGACAAATTTAAAACGAGAAAACGAAAAATACGACGAAGGAAATAGAATTGATCATGATGAAGAGTCGATGGAAGTTAAAAAACGTGTGTGCTCTTTTTAATGAAATTAACAGTCTTGGGGCTGTCTCGCTGGAGCTGTTCTTTCGGTGGGACTGATATTGTACCTGGTCCATGAATACAGTCCATCCAATATGGACGTTCCTCAACCAAGCCAATTGGGCTTGAACACACCGGCGAAATGTCTCTGGTATATTTATGGAGCTCTCCTCCAGCAGGGTGAGTTTGAATTCGTTGACGTGTCAGTGACACTTTTGGCTAGAGCACGTGGTGCGGTAGGTCAGGGTCTGGAGTTTGAAAAGAAAGTTGTACATGAGAGCGAGTGCACTTTGGCTGGAAATGAATTGAAATTGAGGCTTAATTAGGCGTTTTTTATGACGAAGAATGGTGAGAAAGTGAGGATAAGAAAAAAAGAGTGGTTGAAAATTGGGTGCTGCGTCGAAAGGTGGAATGTACATACCGGAAAATGACGGCGCACGTTTAATCATTGGAACTTGGTGGCTGGTGGTAATGGTCGTCGTGGCAACTTATTCCGGAAGCCTCGTAGCATTTCTCACCTTTCCACGAATGGACGAAAGTATTTCTACGCTCGATGACCTTTTCAAACACAAAGGAAAGTTAACGTGGAGTTTACCTTCGGAGAGTTTTCTTGTCAAGTATTTGGCCAGTGGCAAAAGTGGCCCTTACGATGGTTTGTTGGGCGACGATCAGCACCAGGTCGAGAGACACGACGCAACCAATTACGAGATAATGATCAATCGTGTCAAAGAGGGCGCTCACGTTTTGGTCGATTGGACAACTTCCTTGGCAATGCTCACGAGGCTTGACAATCCATTGACCAACGATGGGGTTTGCCATTTTTCCATCGGCACCGAGACATTCGTCGAAGAATCAATTGCTTTGCTTTTGCCACTGGGCAGTCCTTATCTGCCTCTGGTAAATACCCAGTAAGTATCTTTCGACCGAAATGTTTCTTTTTTCTGTGAATCACAAAAATTTTCGAACACTTGGAGGAAAAAATTATTTTTCTCGCTTTTGAGCCAAAAATAAAACGAAATTTTTTGTGATATCAATTCGCAGATTGAAACGAATGAAGGAGTCAGGCCTGATTGAAAAATGGATCAGAGATCGAATGCCTATGAGAGACGAGTGCTGGGAAGGATCGAGCTTGACGAACCAAGTGAACAACCACAAGGTCGACGTCTGGGACATGCAGGGAATATTTTTCGTCCTAATTCTCGGTGAGTCTATTTTTATTTCTCAACAAAGCTCAATATTTCATGGATTTTTGAATTTCTCAGGATATTTGGTCGCTCTGGTATTTCTCGGCTGGGAATTTCTTTCTCATTTTCGTCAAATTGCTAAAGAGCGGAAAATCATTCGTCCTTTTCTTTCCTGAATTTCAACACATTCCTTTCACGATAATGAGACTTTGTCGACGTGCAAAAAATTAACAAATATTTATTAAATATATACGAACGTGTGAATGCACTTTGTACGCTACGATTGCGTGACTCGACTCGTTCCTCTTGCACATTCCGCTTTATCCAATCGTGATAATTATACCGTATCGTGGATTAATCGTCCTCGTGTGTGAGCGCACTAATTCCATTGCATTTTGCCCCGCTGAAAAAGGGTACAACCGTATATATACTGATTATACAAAACAATTACATAACTTCGTACCTCCTGCGAAAGAGTTTAACGTGAACCCCCCCCCCCACCCCCCCACCCGGAGTTGCTTTCCCGGGTTTTTTTTCTCATCCTTTACATCGTGTTATGCGAATTCGCGCGACCTCCTTAAGGGTTCACGTCCATCCGAACACTATCTCTCCATCTGTTATCTTTTTAGCCTTAAAATTATAAAAATTGGCGAAACTTTACGGAAACGTATGAATAATCAATTAATTTCCCTTCTGGCGATTAATATCGCCATCATTTGTGACAACTCGATGAAACGTTCGGACGTGCAATCAATATTGTTGAATTCAGTCTTGAAAAATATTATCAACAAAAAAAAACGTTTTTGCATACGTTTTTCATACAGGGAGAGAAAATAATTTAATAAATTACTACGTAATTCACACTTTATGGAAAACAGCAGAGATTTTGTCATTTTTTGCCAAATTTCGAGGCATTTTTCATCCAATTTTGCAAGATAAATGTATTTCTCGAAATTTCTCAGATGTTATCGTAATTTTTGTATCATTTTCTCTCCGTGAGCTTAAATTTTGTCAAAAAATCAAGTTTTCACGTTTTTGGAGCATAAATGGGTTTTGTAAAAGGTCACACAAGCAGATGAATCGGAAATGTTGCCCTGCGAACAAAACAATCGAATATTCATTGACCAATCGCATTTTTATGTCACCCCGCATAATAAAAATTCTTAATAATGCGAGAAAAAATGGAGGAATGCTGTTTCACCGCTACAATTATAGATTCATGACTTTTTTTTCAAGTGTCGAATGTCCACAATTGTAATAATCGTCGTGTCGAACATCCATGAAGAGAGAGAGAGAGAGAGAGAGAGTGAGAGAGGGGGAAAAAAAATCGCTGACGAACGGAACTTTGTAGAGTGGATGTGACGATAAGAATCTAGGAGCGCGACCTTGCTTCTCGATTCGTTCGGAACAAGTTAGAAGTGAATAAAAACAATGTTAACCCGAGGCTCCTCTCTACGAATTCTTCCCTCTCCTCTGCTTCCCTTATTCGTTAACGAGACTTTACGCCAGTTTGATCGCGGACTCCCGCGCAGTCGTTGCTTAAACGTTCTTTCAACAACAAAACTTATTATCCTCTGTTGCGATCTCAACGACACAGAAGCCGATGGATCGATCAAGCGTTTGTTCGACCAGCCGATCGAACTTTGTCGTTCAGTCGGTCAGGAGGATTTTTATTCTCCGGACGATAATCACAATTATCCTTTTTCTGCAGAGTGAGTCTCTGGAATTTTAATTTATTTTCAAATAAAATTATTGTTTGGTAATGCAGCTGAAATAAATGGATGGATTTTCGATTATTCAAGTGACCAGCCCAACGACAAGCTCGAGCGTTTCTCTGCCTGATCGTCAACTCCATCATCGGCAATCTCCACAAGGATTACACTACAGCCCTGTGCGATGGACCAAATCTCCTCAAAATTCTCGTCCAGGTCGTCCAGTTGACGCGATGAGCGATGTCATCAATGATCTGGGTGTGAAAATCCTTGACAAATATCTCGACGACTCAGGAAACGTCGCTTTCTCACCGAGTGGTCTTGGATTCGTTCTGGTTGCCCTTTACGAAGGCGCTGCTGGAAGCAGCAGTCGGGAAATTAGTGACGTGTTAGGATTACCTCGTGACCGACGTGTCGTTCGGATTGGATTACGTGACATCCATCGAAGGCTTCGAGTAAGTTTTATAATAGTTTAATTTTCAGTCACTAACTCGAAACGATTTTTCTCACGTTCAAGCCATCGAAATCGAATGAAAATTCTTTTTACGATTTTCAACGATTGTTTTGTTTTTGTTTTTTGAGAGTTACCTCAACGCTGACGCGTTCCTCGGCGGCCTGACACTCAACCGCGAAGACATTAACCTTCGTCCCGATTACGAAGAAACTTTACGATTCTACGGTTTCGATATTTCTGATTCCGGAGTAGAAAATGCCACCGCGTTTGCTGACATTTCGACCAACTCGACAGACGTCCCATTGACATTGACGACCTCCATCATTCCGGATTCCAATTCGACTGAGAGCCCGATCGATCCGACCACCGATAGCTCGATCGTAACCACCGGATTAAACGACGCGGCTGAAGTCGTGACGAACATTACCAGCGACCCAAGCTCCGCAATGTCCATGGCAACGAATGACACTCTGCCCACGACTTCTGTAAATTCGAGCCTGTCAACACCGACCATTAATATGACAAACAACACAAATATTAACAATATTAACACAGACTTAACAACGACGACCCCAATGTCAACCGATTCGACGACTCCTGGCACGATTTCGAGCACACGATCCTCCACGAGTTTTGCCAACGTTCAAACTGTCTCGAACAACAACACCAGCACGAATACCTCAGGCACGATTATCTCGACGTCGAGCCTCGTGGGAATCTCTACCGAACTGCCTAACACGCAAACCCAAAGTTCAAATGGATCGATCACAACGCCAATCACTCCTAATACTTTAACCACCTTTTTAAATTCTACTCCAACATCAACAACGACCATCTCAACCAGCCCAATGTCCACTAGCTCGACGTCGAATAATAATTCGACAACTGGAAATTCAACCAGCACAGTCGTCGACAATCCTACGACCAATGTCGTCAAAGATACCGCTACGAATGTCGTTCGCAAACGGCGAGGCCTTCTTCATCGACCAGGAGGATATTTCACCAGCAGTGCTGGTAAAAAAAAAATTTCGAAAAATTTTCCTGCGGTAGAAAAATTTCCCGAGGAAATTTGAAGGAGGGATTGATTTTTCATTCACTAAAATTAACCACTTCAAATATTGATTCTTATTTTTACTTTGACTTTCAGATCATGGCATTTGGCTCGACGAGTATGGCAGATTTAATGATAACCAAGACGAATATCGATCTCAGAACGACGATATCGCCGCTGACCCGAGACGTCAAACCGAAATTGCTTTTCTGGTCAATGGTTGCGATTATTCACGAGTTACTGGCGCTCTTTACACAGCAGTTTTACCTTTTTCGTACTTTCCCTCGCTCCGAGTTTCTCTACTGGAGTTTCCACTCGACGTAAGTCACAAAAACGTAAACGAATCATTGATGATGTTTTGATGTTTGAGAAATTTCAAAAATCAACTGAAGTTGACGTCAGAAATTTTCATGAACACAGTTTAAACTTCGTGGTCGTTTTTTTTTTCTATTTTGACGATTCACCGGAAGGAATGGGCGATAATTTTCTAGGGAATAGAAAAAGGGTCGATAATTTGCGATCTAATGAAGGAATAATTTGGATTCATATTGCAGGATCCACGTTACAAAATCCTTATAATGTTGCCGAGCGATGAAAACGGTACGAGACGTTTAGCAAGGACATTAGTAACGAAGCAGATCACACTTAGAAATTTACGTCGATCTCTCCAATCAGCTTGGATTACTGCAGTCGTGCCGTCGTTCATGCTTCGTGGATTTGTCACTTTGACTCCGTTCTTACAGAGGGTGAGTGAGAAAAAAATCGAAATTGTGAATTATTCGGGATAATTACTCTCGAGGTTTTCCATGGAAAATCAACTGATAATTATTCATAAGTCCTGCCAGCCGCGACGATCTTTCATGCCAACAACTTGTAATCCATATTATTACTACATTTTTGCATTAGTTTCGCTCGTTGAGCTCTTCGGTGCTCCTTCACTGCGCTTTTCCACTTGTTTGGCTCATATTTTAAATACGTAACACTTCCGGTTCTCGTAAAGTAGTTTTTACCTTCAGACATTGTTGCATCCGTTCGATTTTTTTAAAATTCGTCCAAAAATCTGTTTTCATTGATTTTCTTTTATTCGATCATTTTTTTCAAGAACAAAAATTGGAAATATTGTGAAATTTGGCCATTAGAGAAATGGCCTAGTCAGGAAGAAAATTCTCGTTCGTGAGGCTTTTCCACTTGTGTATCTTGGATGTAAAATACGTAAAATTTCCGGTTCGTGAATTTTCTTCGATTTTATAGAAAAATGAGTTTTTATTGATTTTTTTATTATTCGATCGATATTTTTATGAATAAAAATTGGAAAAAATTGGCTATTTCCGGAATGGAGAATGTTGATAAATGAAATTGAATTGTTAAAATTGTAGTTGGGGATCTCGGACGTGTTTGATCCTCGTGCGGCCGATTTGACACCGATGAGTCCAGATCTGGGAGTGTACGCGAGGGACATACAACAGAGCATAGGCGTTAATATAAGAAACAATGCAAAAGGTGGAATCGGAGGGGCTGACGGTGGGAACGAGGATCAGAGGGAACAGTCGCAACAGCGCGACGACCTGGTTCGTCGTGTACGTGGTGTTTTGCCATTTTTCATTGCGGGAGGAGCGATTTCAGCGCGTCCGCATCCTCCGGCGCATTATCCGGTGGTGTATCCGGGACCAGGTTGGCAAGATATTTCTCAAGCAGCTTTCGTTTGGTTTTTCGATTTTGGTTGTTGGCCATTCAGTCGCGTCTAGTCGAATTGTTTGTTGTGCTTTCGGCAGAAAAGGCAAACTGTTGGCGCGCTTTGTTCTTGGCGTTTTGTTCGTTGGCGGTTAATTGCCGCGTGAATCTCTTCGGCGGGAGATATTTTCCCAGTATTGTTGTAAAGTTCGTTGAATTTAACGACCGATATCCTGCGTGAGTCAGCGCGAGAGAACAAACTGCGGGAATAACGCGAGAGCGATGCATCGCTGTTGCTGCTCTTTTATTTTCCACTTGAGTCTTTCTATCCGCATTTTCATTCGCGGCCCAAGTCGCGCTTCAAGACTCAACGTTCGCCTTCAGCCTCTTGCGCAAATTGTTACGAGGGCATAACACAAACTTAAGTCTTTTACTCTCTTCCATAAAAATAATGTCCGTATCGATCGTTTGGCTGGTAAAGAATCCTTCGAGATCTCTGCTGTCAAATTTATCTCGCCGACCCATCGACACCGAGGCCTTAAACACTTTTTTCTCTACACCGTTCAACTTACATCCGGTTGGCATTCAGTCTCGCCATTTTATTTTCGTTAACGACGACCCATTTGGAAAATTATGACAACGATCGAAATAATGATGGCGCGCAGGCTCTTGCAGAGAACCAGTCATTTTCATGCATAATTTCACGACCTCTCCAACTTTGCCAGCATAAAACCGTGTATCTATTTTTTCCTAATTTCCTCCTTTTTTTTTCTTTTTCCACAATTTCAATAACGTATTCAATTTTTCTTTGCCTCAAACTTGGATTCTCTGTGACAGGAACGACCTTGTACGAGAGATCATCTCCCGTAGCCTTCGTGGTCGATCGACCATTTCTGTACTTCATCATCGACGACGAAACTTCCGTGACTCTGCTCGCTGGTCGAATCGACGACCCTCTGAACTCGAGGATGCTCTGATTCGTTCGATTCCAAAATAAATACGTCAAATTTATCGTTTCCGGCAGGAAATTTAGTTTTTAATGTGAGAAAAAAAAATGGAAAATTGAAGAGACGACGTTAGGGAAGAAATGGCTTTGACATAACCACGTGAAATTTATTAATTAATACTTAAACGTAATAGCTCTCCATGTAGCATTATAAATATTGTCGAGTTTCATGTTATTCGAGAAAGTATTTAACTAATTCGTTCAATTCTCTTTTATTCGTAATTCGCTCTGACAGACTTTAGTCTTTTTATTTTGAATTGAAATAAAATTGGTCGCTCGTTTGTAAAATAGTACAAAAATATCGTACGGTATGAATATAATCGTAAATGCTTAATAATTAATAATCGAACTGTACAAAATTCACGTTACACACGAATCAAGTTTCATTTACCAAATAATATAAATACAAGCCACTGGGGTACTATTCGCATGTCTTTTTCGTTCACTCGAGGACGCGAAAAAGGACAAATAAATAAAAAGATAATGAAGTTCATTTGGAATGGGCAAGAAATTGGCTTGGAGAATTTCCAGTCGCTCAATGAGTACGAATAAATGATTTCGCTTATTGAAAATGAAATGAGTGAAAATTTGGTGATTTTAATAGAAATTTGAAATTTCACATCGAACTGCAGTTTAATAAATTATTAAAATCAAGCATTTTTTGGGGCCGGAACTTATCGTCTCTTCCGCAACACACAACCTTACAAAAACGTCACCTAACTTTGGCCACCGTGGTTCTCGCATCAACAAGTTAATTACAAGAGTTCGTACTCGCTTAAATATTACGTCGCTAGGAGAAAAAAAAACGATAATTATAACAAGGATGGACAAAGGAAACAAAACAACACACACATCGTCCAGCGTTTAAGTTAATAGTAAAATACAATAAAGCTAATAATAGTCTGCTAGTCTTTGACTTACGAGCTACGGGCGAATATATTATCAATCATCATTTCAATTAACATCTAATCGTCCTAATATGCAATTATTACGGATGAACAATTGCGCAAACGGGGAAACACTCGTGCGCGTTTTACGACAACGATGAAAAGCCTTTTTTCATGCGAGTTTGTTTGGCTCTCGTGCTCGATCGAGTCTCGATATGCATGGATGGGAAAACACGAAAGGAAGGAAGAAAAGAGCGTTACGAAAAATGATTCTCGAATGAGGAGTTTATGGGGCTATGGGATAAAATTAAATGAGCACGACTATTTTCATAAATTACTATGCGCGCGTTGTTTACACGATGAACAAAGTCGCGAATCGATTCAATTCACAGTCCCTCGGATTCGATTGCTCCGGAACTGGATTCTTTGCATTTTTTATTCTCACCTCGAAGCTCAATGACGCTCAATTCATGTCGAATCGTTCTTTTCCCTCGAAATAAAAACGTACGAGAATTTAATGCCAAAAAAAATCATTTGGCGAAGAAATTTTGCTCAGAAATTCAAAAACGAGTGAAAATTTGAGGGAAATATTCGACTGCCTTTGACTTGTCAGGAATCTCGCGATCTTCGTTCGGCATAAAGAGCAGGATGAGTGAAAAAGGAGGAAAAGGAATATGAGAATTGAAAAAAAAATTGGATCTTCAATATTCTCAATATTCAAGTCACGTTCTTGAGGATCCAAGGAACGAATTTAGAGATTCTCGTACATACGCCAGGCAAATTAGCCTCGGCACAGCCTATTCCCCACGATATTATACCCGCGAGAAAGTAACGACCATCTTTGCCACGTACTTGAAGCGGACCACCCGAATCACCCTGTCGAAAAAAAAAAACAAAAAAAAAACGAAAAAAAAAAACTTAAAAGTCATAAATCTTTATCGTGAGATCAAGATGACGAAAATGACGATGAAAAATAGGGGAAGAGGGAATGAAAAAAATGAGCAACTTGCCTGACACGAGTCTTGTCCACCGGTCTCGTAACCTGCGCACAAAAATATCTCCGGAATATACTCGTGCCTGTCGGCACGAAGAAACATCGTCTTGCAGCGATCGTTGCTCACTATCGGCACCGACACCTAAAATTCAAATGACTTCATTAAAAAAATGGGAAAAAAACATTTTTTTTTCAAATTTTCTACTTATTGATTGAGATTTATAAATTTCTAACGGCAAATTTCAAAAAGTTGACGGAAAAAATTGGAAAATCAGATTTTTCAAGAATTTTCGTTTTCAATGTTCGAGACTGATTTGCACGTATTTGAGAAAAAATATTACCTCCTGTAGTATCGAGGGGAGCGTTCCACCTTCGCTTAATCTGCCCCAACCCGTAACGGTCGCGTTTTCGCCGATCAGAAGATCGTCAGTCGCCGGTAAACATATCGGTGAAATGTGCGGTGCGAATATCAAGGCACTTTCCAAACGCACCAGGGCCAGGTCGTACTCGTAAGTAAAGAAATTGTACTTTGGATGGACGACTTTTTTAGCTATGCCACGTTCGACGTACGGCAGACGTTCCTGGACCGATGAAAAATCGTAATCACCGACTCTTATCCGTATCTGTGACGTCAGTAAACTGAAAGTAAATGAAAAAATTGAGGATCGTGAGAAAAATGATGGTCGCAAGGTCCAGAAATCGTGTTGACGAGGGAAAAAAAAGTTTCGTCACTTTGGCGGCGATGTTTTATGAGCAATAGGACAAAAGTTTGCTTTCCGAAGAAAATACTAACTCGTCGACGCAGTGTCCAGCAGTGGCGATCCAATTGGCATTGAGGACTGCGCCCCCGCATCGATGAGTGCTAGAGAATCCAAAAAAGGAAGTTCTCCGGACGGAGACTTGCCATGGCCAGCGTCCAAAAGAAGCGTCTTTTCCGCCGACGATGCGAGTTTCTGGTCTTGGGAAAAGAGGTGGAACGCCGCACTCGGTTTTATCATTTTCACCAACGGCTGAGACGGTTGGCACGGTGCCTAAAGTTTTTCGAGTTGTTGAGGAGGGTGGGATGGTTGTGGGGACAGTGGTCATGGGGGTTGTGGTCGTCGGTGGGATTGGAGTAGTCGTCGTCGTACTTTTCGTCGTCGTTGTTGTCGTCGTGCTCGATAAAGTTGTTCTGGTCGTTGTCGTCGAAGGTTTATTCGACAGAGTACTTCCGGAAGTTGCTGGGATCGTTGGGAGCGTCGAGCTCGGAGAGGTCATCGCAGAGGTTGGTCGATTTTTCAATCGATCGGTAGCCAAGGCTGCGGTGCTTCCACCCGATAAAGACGGTTTTCTCCTTCTCGTTGGTCTTGGCCTCGTTAATGCGGTACCGAGATCGTCCGTCGTAATGTAATGAGCAGAGCCGATCGATGGTTTTTCATGTTCGGTACTCTAAAGTTTAAAAGCGCAATAAATTATTTGGCGCACTGGAAAAATGTTGAATTTTGAGTGATAGAGAGATATGAGGGAATTGAGACGAGAACCGGAAGTGAGAGAGGCATAATTACGGATGTTCGATTGGAAAGTACGATATTAAAGGGAAAAGCTTCCACTTATGGCTTTTAGTGAGTGAGCGAGTTGACTCGGTGGCTCGAGTGAGGGAGAAATGTATAGTTGTCACGTCTTCATGGGCATTGACATCAAGGTCGATGTCTCTTTAGGTTGGCGTACGTATATAAAGATCCATGCGCTCAAAGAGAAATAGACTCGTACGTTCGTTCGCTCACCTGTTGTGACTCGGTGGACTCGAAACTCGGTCGATTCTGATATCTCTCGGGTTCGTTGTCCAGGAGATCCTGGACATCGGTCCAATGAGGTTTTATCGATGATCCGAGTGGAGGTGTCCAGCTGTGATCGGACCAAAAGTTTGCGCCGTTGTTGACGCCGGATGTCGTGATAGTCGATCCGGTCATTGTCGTCGTTGACAGCTTAGTTACGAAAGCTGGTTCAGTCGTGACTTTCCAATGTGTCGTTTGAGCGGACGACGAACCACTGTAAATACGGACGATTAAATAAATAAGAATGAAAGAAGCAGCCGGATTGCGGAGTGATAGGGGGGGGGGGGGGGGGAGGCAGGAAACGGAAGAAACGTGGAAAGCGATATATATAGATACAACTGGTTGGGAGACTGGTAGCCGGGTATAGAGTCGTTTAAATCTCGTTACGGGGCTTATGTGCCAACTTTTCTCTATTATCGCATCGCGAGGTTGGCGGGTATGAGGGATACACACAGCTTCTTTTTCATTCTCTGCTGCTGCTGCTGCTGCTGCTGCTGCTGCTGCTGCTGCCGCTGCTGCTGCCGCGGTATTCCTCGATTTTCTTTGTTGCTCGATGCCTCGTGACTCTCTATTCTCTTGACTACTTTGTACGCAGAGAGACATGATATACGGAGTATAAAGAAAAACTTACCCAGTTGATGTGTGTACCTCGTGGTTGTACTGATGAGTCTCGGGTTTCGGGGTCGTTCGACTCTTTGTTGGCTTCTTCGTTATTTCTGGTCTCGATACGAAGTTGGGCCTGGCATCGTGATCGATTATCGGTCGATAGGTACTGGTACTCTTGACAGACACAAATTCCATAACTAATTAGATTGGCAATTAGTAGTTGGAGCTGTGTCTGCGATGGATATGCGTTTAATGTTAACATTGATCGCGCGTGGTTAGTTTAATTAATCAGCGACGGAGATGACGCTGCGAGCGCGAACGACTCGTATCGTTCAAGTGAAAATTCATTATTCAAAATCCATAATTACTACCGGGAGGTTAATGAATTTTCTCGAAACGGCCAAGTTATAAAAAAAAAACAAAGAAAAAAATTCGGGTCAACGACGTGAATTATTATTGAAAAGAATAGTCGTGCATATCGCGAGCAAAATTGCGGTGCGCCCATTCAACGAATTATTCATGCTTGAGATTTGCACACGTTAAAGACGCATTATTGCAGCAGGTCGTACTTAATTGCCATTTGTTGTTTATAACTATACGAAATTCCGTGAAAGTATTATTTTTCAAAAAATTTATTACGCAGTTAAGTTGGAGTCATGCGGTGATAGACAGAAAACTTGAGTGTGCACATTCGTGCCTTTTGTTTTTGAATCACGAGGGGAGAGTTGTTCCCGCGGTATGAGTGCGAGCAATTCTCCTTCATTTTTGTTCGTCCGGGCCTCACCAATCTCTCTCCGTTCACTTCATTACGGAGACGTAATGTGCACAATTATCGTTAACGCAACTGTAATTCGCGGTGGGTACGGAGAAAGCTATGATAATGTGTACGAAATAGGAAGAATAGAAGTAGCGTATGTATATCTATTTGGAATAAGGCGCCACAACTCACTTTTTCTTCCGGTTGATTGTAAAGGTACGGCCTGTAGACAGTTTCGTGGGCAACCGAATCCTCCTCCGGATTAGCTTGAAGCGTGTGAGCGTTGTTCCACGAGGAGGATGTGGGGGGTCGTGTACGTGAAGAGTCTTGGAGATCAGGGCCTTGATTTTTGCCTGGGAGCCTTACGGAGCTCGTGCTGACCGAAGGATCGTCAATTTTGTCCTTTAGAGTGTGAAAGTTATTGAAAACATTGGTAGGCCTAAGGAGAGGTCGGCCAACGTCCTGTGGCAATTTGGACCAAGCGTTGTTCCCGCTGGCCGATAGAGTGAATGGTTTTTGTTGTTTGTGCTTATTTTGCAGCTGATGCAAAGCTTCGTAATCGTTGAATTCGGAGCTCGGCTTAGCCTGTGGTCTCTTTTGGAAGGGACGCGATGGTCCACCCACGTAAATTAATGACGGTGACGACGATGACGGCTTCAAGGTCGATCCTTCGTTACCAAAATTCCAGTTCGGAGCTTCGGTGTTGTGTAAATATTGCTCTACGCCGCTGACACGCTCGGTATGTGGATGCAGACTCGTTGCGGCTAACGTCGTCGGGGATTCCGTCCTCGTTGTCTCGTTGTGCACGCAACAACTTCCGAACATGAATGTATCGACGCACACACCAACGTGAGTCCCCTCAGACTTAATGCACTCCCATACGAACATGCACGTGCCGTAATTGACACTTCCACTCGGACCTGGCACTCGACACGGTTTCGGACTGATTTTGTAGCCTAAAAGACGACGAAATGAATTAAAAAATTCAAACAAACAAAAAACTAAAAAAAAACGTGTTTAACGCGTTTTAAGATTCTTTGTAACAGGCGAGAAAAAATATTTCTTTTGTGATTGTCAGTTGAGAGAAAAATAATGATGGTGTTAATGAGGGCCATTAGAAGCAGCATGCTTCCGAGGCTTCGCACCGGATTTGAGGCTCGTCAATCGCATACTTTATTCGTCGTTAATTAGCGAGGCATCGCAATTCTCATTTCTGATGCCAGTAAACAGTGAAATAAATAAAAACGATGCTTTGTTCGGGTTGCTCAGGCAAAAAAGCAAAGAATGACAAGAGTTTTGGAAAAAAAACGAACGAAACGAGAGTGTACGAGAAAGGCAGAAAGAGAGGGAGAGAGAGAGAGAGAGAGAGCGACATCGCTCTTTAATTATCGTCTTTGGTTTGACTTCCGAGAGTTCTCACGCTCCGGAGCGATAATGGCTGGGCTGTTTGCCGGTTCTGCAAGCCCGAAGAGCTTGGCTGCAAGCGAGCGGCTGCTGCACTCTGGCCCGAGGAATAAAAACGCTGCCCTCACCCGTTCTTCTTATCCTGCAGTCTCAGGCATTAAGAACAAGTGAGAGAACGCCAGAAGAAGAAAGAAAGAAAGAAATAAAAAAAAATGGTATACATATAAAAGAGCTGCTCGCAATTTACCCGAAAGACGATGATACCTCCCGGAGTGCAACTCCCAACTCTTCGTAGAACAGAGACCAAAGACTTGGTGGGAAGAGCTCGTGAAGAGAGAGAGAGAGAGTGTAAAGAGAGAAAAAAATTTCGACATTTCGACAGAATGATTAACTGTGACAAACGAAAACATATTCGCAGATACATCGCTCGGTCTCAGCCTAAAAGATGAAAGTTTATTAGTATCTGATCGAGCGTATAATTCGTCAAGAGAAATGATGAGAAAAAAAGTGAAAATAAAATGAACTAAAGAAAAATGTATAAAAAGCCTGTCACAATTAAAATCTTGAACTCACAGAAAAACTCGTTCTCATGCGTCTGACGCAATTGACGCTACCGACATTCTTTACATTGTTAGAAATTCATTAGATCCCAGATTTTAATGAACGAATAGATATATGTGTATGTACACACATGACAGAGCAAAAAATCATCTCCGGCTGCTGTAAGTATAGAGTCGGTCGGTTAGTAGTGCGCTTCCGCGATCGCACGATCCTCAATCCTCAATTCGCCACGGTGTCGAAGCGTAAAGAGCCCTCTTTTTCCCCGCCGTGTATACGCGATAGGACGATGGAGAGCGCGTCAAAGAGAGAGAGAGAGAGAGAGATAGAAAGAAAGAGAGCGAGAGAGAGAGAGAGAGAGAGGGGGAATATAAAAAAAAAGAAGAGAGAAGCGCGAGACTCAGCGAGACAAACCACGTAAAACATGATAAAGAATTACTGACTGTGACCTCGATTGAGTGAACTGAGAGACCTGACGACGCCCGACCACCAGAGAATCGTCGCCACGTAACCGATCCACCGCATCCTGGTTCCTGTTAAAAAATAAACAATAAAACAATAATGACAATGATAACGTAAAAGTATACAAAGTGTAATGTGTCATATCGCGGTATTTGATTTCACCTTCGAATTCCCAAAGGATTTTGACGGAATTGTGAGAGGCAAAAAAAAAAGTGAAAAATTGAGAGGCAAACAAAAAAACGTAAATATATTCAGCAGCAGCAAGATCCTTCCTAAATGTCACGAATTATAAGAGCCGTCGTTTTTTTCTGATCCTGAAAAATGTGGAGAGAACCTGACGCATATATCAAGAACTTGGCGGATTCTTCCTGTCAGTGTTTTTAAAGCCGCGTGAGTGTCGGTTATAACAAATTGGCAAAAGGGAATGATGGGCCGATGGGACATAGTGCCTGAGGGGCCTCAAATATTTTCGCAGGTATTAAATACTGCATCGATCTCCGGATCGAAATAAGAGCGATGAAAAAGAGAAAATAAAAAATGGAAAAAGGTTGGAGATCCATGGAGGATTGGAATTCCTTGTCTCGCATACCGGGTCAATCGTCGACGCCGATTCGCCTTGGGAGAATGCATCGTCGAGTGCAACCACAGCCGCCGGAGTAAGTACCGGCTACTCGATTTCGCCGTTCATTTCTCTCCGCACTTGATCTCTTTTTATCTCACGTACGAGTTGTTCCCCTTTGCTCTCGTCTCGTATATATACACGTGCACGAGCGTAACGAGTCTTTTCGAATCGTTTATTCTTTCCCTTGTTTTTCTCCTTCGCACCCTCAAAAAGCTCGAGACGCTGCCACAAGACGCTTACAAATACGATAATTTGGTATACGTCGACTCCGAATATACGCGCCTCCCCGAACTACTACGGAGTCTTTCGCGGAGCGACGTTAATCGTCCGTAGAGTGATCAACGCTGCGCTCCAGACCGTGCGAAGGATCTTTCGCCTCGTCCTCTCGTCTGTAATTTGAAGGGCGTGAAAAAAAAAACGTTCGGAGAACAATTCAGGAAAGAGGCAGGACGGAAAATGGCGAGGAGGGAGGACAACGAGAGAAAGAGAGAGAGAGAGAGAGAGAGAGAGATCGTGAGCAGTGGTTCGAACGTTGCGCTTCATCGACTCGTTCTTCTTCCAGCATCCAAGCAGCAAATCAGATTTCTCACTCTCTCGATCATTCTTTCCCACTGGGTTTTCCGGTCTCTCTCTCTCTTTTCCTCATGTTCTCATTCTCTCCTCCTCTCGCGTTCTCGTTCTCTCTTTCCCTCGATCCCGCTGTGTTACGTGTACTTATCACCCGTTCTTTTCAATATATGTTTCCTCTCTACTAGATCGATCGTTGAGTTACGCTTCGCTAGTGTTAATGGGATACTTGTGCTCGGTTCGTTGCTACGCGTATTCATTTTGAGGCGCGCGCGCGTTCCCGCGTCCAAACCCGAGCATTTTGTTTCCAGCTGTAAATGGCGCGTATCGAATTGATTTTTCCTACCCGTTAGTGCTATTGAGATTCTACCAAGCGTTCGGATCAGCGAATCGATTCGTCAGGCAAACACTATTGGCAGGATGTGTGCGAAGATATAATTACCGAGTTCGTTCTTATTTCGCGTCGGCACATGGATAATTCTCATGTCTTGCGCGATGAGAAATGATTTGAGCTCCCTCAATTTTTCGACCTCCCTCAATACCTCTGAGTAATGCCACGAAGTAAAAATGATTCGTCACTTTTTTTCGATTTTTTTTCTCTTAAAAGTGACGAATCATTTGTATTTTTTTTTTTACTTTCGTGGCATTGCGTCGATGCACACTTCAGGCTCATCCCGATAACCTCCTCACGATTCCATCCTCGCATCGCCGTTTTTAATAACAAATCTCGTGCCTAGTAGCGATTCTTGTTTTGTCTACGCAGCAGCATCAATCAGTTAAGAAGCCTGCATGCATGGAGTGACATGAATTGAAAAGACACGTACGACGAGGAAGAATGCTAATCGAGTGGATAATCTCGAAGTAGGTCCGCTGATGAATGTTTGGTGAAATGAGTGGCGAGTACGAGAAGACAAGAGAGAGAAAGATCGGCTAAATGTAAAGGAGAAGCCGAGCGGAAAGTGGCCTGTCGCTGTTGGTATAGATCTCGGTACTCTACGAATGCATATATATATATATATAGAGAGAGAGAGAGAGAGAGAGATGTGTAGTAGAGGAGGCCGTTGGGCTCGCGCGTGCTCTCCTCGCGTGGTTATAACGGGAAAGCAGGTAAGGTGTGCGATTGGTGGTAGTCGAGTCCCGCGCGTTATAGTACCCGCTCGCGCGATCCTGAACGGGTGCCCCAGGGCGGACATCAAAGAGTCAACGTTCAGCCATCAGGCTGAATGATATTTTACTATGCAATATATAAGCTTGAGCGATATGGAATACATGGAAAGCTGGATATATGTGGACGAGGATAAGCGCAAAGTGTGTTGGTAGAGGCAAAAGAGCGATATGTTGGGTCGTCAGGGTTTCTCGAGGCGAGCGAAGCATTCGTGACGTCAGGAGATGTTGCTTCCTGTCGATCAATCTCGATAGCTGGGTTGAGAAAGGTCAGGAATGGTTGAAGATCTCCGCGGAGCTCTAAATGCTAGTAATCAATTTGTTGATTAGGCTAGCCGCATTTGTGGAGAAAATATTAAACGAAATTTCTCCCCAATATTCTCCGCATTCTTTCGTCTAATTGACCTCCTTGTTTTGCATTGATAGATCTCGTGAGAATTCCATATCTCTTTGAGTTTAACGTGCAATTAACATTTCCGGAAACGACAGAACGGCACGCTTCAGTGATCCGAGAGATAACGGTGGCTGCGAATCACTCGAATCGACTCGATTTAATAAGGACTGCACTATAAATGTATTCTCCATCGGGAATCATCGATCCGTGATAAATTGCTCTGCCTCGATCCACCCACAAAACCTAACAGACCATCGATATCTAAACCAATTTTTCATCTCACGCAGGAATCTTCCAAATATATTATCCTGACGAAAAAAAAACAACAACAACAACAACAACAAAATCAAACGCGAGTTTTATTCTTTTTGTTTTTTCTGTAATCGATCTACTTGTGTCTTCGAGGTCAGTGGAACTGTTAAACACCTGTTCCTTCACCTTCGGTTGATTTTGCAACATCGTAACCCCATTTATATACACTCGTAACACGCCCATCATCGCCATTTTCGGTATATAAGGATACCCTTTCTCTCTTCCGTGACTATATACGTGTAAAACCGCCAGAGGCTGGATCGCCTCGAGTCAACTTTCATAGAAGTTACCGTATTCGCAATGTGCGCTTGAAACCCGAGATGCCCCGACCTTTAACATCGTTTTTCAATGTAAAAAGAAGCGAAAAAGGAAAAAGCTTGAAATAAATGAAAGAATAAGCGTCGGTGCGGGCCCGAAATATTTGAGGTTCCCATTGGAACATTTAAAGGGACGACGAACGCGATATGTCGTACACGTGCGACGTTTGTATTCAATGAGGACGAGTTTAATAGCACGCGCCTTAAAGTACATATATTCACTTATATATATCCATACATTTATCTCTATATATGAATTCCCACACAGAGCCATAGACACCAGTATATACAAATATATAAACACAGCAAGGTGCCCTACGTGGAGTAGGTATACGTTTCACGAAAGAGAAGTGGGCCGTGTGTCTCGCTCTCGTGTAACCACCTTGCCACTTATTTCCAACGCTAGTTACATGCGGGATCGCGTATACACATGTGTGTAAATTCTTAAAGCTTCCAGTAATACACACACACACATATATAGACGAGACACATACAGACGCGATAGATACGTAGGTTGGTCGAACTGATATATATCCCCTGGTTGGTCTCTTCTCGTCGGTATACGCTACAGCATTACTGCCTTTGCACTGTGTCTTCCAGACGGTGCAAAAAAGTGACACATATTCGTCCGAGTGCCCGAGAAACCGAGAGATCCCACCTGCATTACTGCAGCGCGGCATTACCGGCCAGTTGTAATGCCAACAACAGCCATTGCTGCATGTCAGGATCGAGAACACCTTTGATACTCATGTGTCCTCGTCCATGTCTATTTTCGATATATATACACATGTACACTTGACTGTGTATTCATACGTCGCTGTGTGCCTATAAGGAACAGAGTAGATGAAAAGATTAACCGCCAACTCGTCCCATCATCGTATCACAATCCACCAAGGAATCCCCTCGAACACCAACTTCTCTCAACTCTATTTATATATCCCTCTTCCCATATGTATACTCCTTAATCGAGATTTCGAGTCTACTTAATTCTTGAGATTCTGCCTGTGGCTTATTTATGAGAAACGACCAGCAGAAATGAAGGATCGAATGGAAAGTAAATTCGCTAGATCTCTATCGAAAATTTGTTTTTAGACCAAAATTGGGCATTTGGATTATTCATAGAAATACTACCAACTATCGTTTCTTTCCATACGCAACCGCCCCTTGTTATTATAAATATATGGATGTTTTTTTTTTTTTTTTTTTTTTTTTGGGGGGAAACGAATCCGGTCCGGGCCCCAATCCTTTGGCATGAAAACGTCTGCTACATCTTGTTCATGCCTCACCGCAGTGCAAAGGGCTAATCTCGATCGCAAGGTCCACGTGGGAATCCGTCTAGCGAAAGACTGGTATTATTTCGTTAACGTCACGTGGACGAATGAGGGGGGATAGCGAAATGTTTCATTCGATTCCCCTAATTTGGCTTAATTTGGCATGCACTATAATCCAGGAAAATATACACCGTCCAGGGAGGCCCAGAAATATTGGTATAGGGATTATTCTCCACTGAGGATGCTGCAAGTTCGCGCTTGAGAAATTCACTTTCTTCTATATAGACATTAGCGAATCGAGGCTTCTCCGGATTCTCATGGAGCTACGAAGATCGAAATCCTTTTTTTTTTAACTTCTAGCTCTATAACGCATATGCTTGGGTTCTTTATCGATCCCGGGGTATTTCTGGCTAGAGGAATTATCTCCGTAACGAAGAAAATGGCACGAGGGAAAATGAATTTCATGTAAAAGTAAAAAAAATAAAGAAAATGATGGAAAATTTTATTTGGTCAACATTCATCCTTAGTTGCTGTCGAGCTATGACCTCTACGGGCAAAATCTGTATGAAAACAATAATTGTGATTAGCTGGAGAGGAACTTTTTTCATTGCTAATTGAGAATATGTGGCACGTACTCGTTTGTGATATAGCGTGTTACCGTACTATAATGACAGCAATGGTTGGTCGATGAATGACTCGTCTCATGAGCTTTTGAAGCGGCTAGACGATTCATTTCCGGTCAGGATCGTTTTACGATCGTCCGTACAAAATGAACATCATACAAATCAACATAGCACGTAGAAATAAGTAACACACCGAGTTCCGGCAGGGTTATAAAGGGCGCAACGTGTGTCGATTGATTAAATAGAAAAATTCGATGAAAATGAGAAAATTGATGAATAAATGAAGAGATTTATCTGCCAAGGTCTATCGCGCATCAATTGAGATTAATGAAGGCCGGTAGTCGGGTGACCGAGCAAACAGGCTTAAAGTCATGAGCGAAACACTTGGTTCGAAGTTTCGAACAGCTATTACGGAAGTATCCAACAGCGGACAACGGTAATAAATAACTGGAAAGTCCCGGCGGATTATATATACACACGTTATGTTTGAAAAGATCGATAGGTCGAACGAAAGCTCTTTGGCAAACGAACAAGGTCCTCGTCGTCCCTTTTTTTGTTATTTTTTCTCTATTATTTATCTCTGACGCTATTAATGACCAATGAATTTTGAGTGTAGAGTTAACGAAAGCCCCATAAAGTTTTATCCTCGCATTAGCGATGCTGCTGCTGCCGTTGCTGCTGGTTGTTTTTCGCGGCGAAGACTAACCGGGGGTGAGAAACGTCAAAGGCACGGACGAGGAGAACGAATCGACTGAATGATCATCGCTTACCATCGATCGTCACATCGCGGGTCAATGACAACGAACGCATCAATGAAACAGTTCGTGATCCTTGATTCCTGTTGCTTCTTGGTGTCCGAAGGTTATTCGTCGTTGAGTCAAACAGCAGGCGCACGTGATCGCGAGACGATAGAATTTTGGTCCGATGACAAAATCTTGCTCGTCGTCGCTCCTTTTATTAAGTCCACTGATATAAAATCGTATCATTTTTTCTTTCGATGAACTTGGTGCAAACGTTTCGACATCGCGACACTCCGCAAAAAATTAAATAAATGAAAGAAAAAAAAAATAATATAATAAATAAATAAAAACGTAAGGAGGAAAGAAGAAAATGAGAGGAACGAGAGAAACGGAAGAGGAGGATGAAGAGTGAGAGTGATAAAAACAATGACAAATGATTGCTAACGAAGCGTGATTTTAAGATGTTAAACAAGCGATCCGTACGGAGTTTCCGTCACGTTGAAACTCGTCGGTGTTTTTGTGCACGACGATGACACGAGCACACGAGCACCGGAGCGGTGTCTCGCTCCTGACTGAAAAGTTTCCCCGGCGGCGATAGATCCTGCCTGTGCCGCGCCGTGGAGTAAGAGCCCTCACTCCCTCCTCGAAGTCTCTCTCTCTCTCTCTCTCTCTCTCTCGCGATATACAGAGAGAAAGAGCGGACGATCACGACGCGAGGCAGCAGGCACAGCCGCTGCGAGCAACTCAACGACTGACCCGGCGTACCCGTGGATTGCCATCGCGATACCAGCCGCGTATCCACACTGTGCATGCGGCTACCTACTACTGCCCTCTCGTCCTTAGGGACCTTCCACTCATTCCTCGTCTTGTTATTCTTTCGTTACCTCTTCTCCACCTTTGTTCCTTCATTTTCTCTTTCCTCTTTCGAGCATTTTTTTCTTCTCTTTATTGCACAATTCCCCATCAAGATCTCTTCTTCCTGAAGTTTCTTCGCTTCATCATTTTCCAATTCCTCATCATTGACGTCTTCTTTCATTACGACGCGCGCGCGCACGCTGCATGCTTCATCATTAGTTTCCTTTTTCATTCGACGTTATTCTTATTACCGTTCGGGCGCACGCGCGCCGATACTCTCGTCGTTAAATTCTTCTCGGCCAGCAGATGTTCTCTAGCCATCGAGACCTGGACCTTCCTTTTCATTGGAAACCTCGCTCGGTCTCCGCACACTCTCATAATCTCATTCCTCCTCATCTTTCCTTTACATTATATTGTGAACTCAATGCACTTCCTCCCTAAGTTTATCTTAAGCTCGATCCGGATTCGCGGATTCAAGGTCACGGAGAAAATGTGTCAAAATCGAGCGCACACAGATCTGCAAGTCGCAAGAGCGCGCGCGCCCCAGCCCAAGCGGTATTACACGAGAGGCTGTGTGTATAAGCCGGCTACCTTCTGGCCAGTTGGTGCCGCTGGCCGCTCGCGGTTATTCTCGCGGACGACGCCTAACGGTAGCCGCGCTCTCTCCGCGCGGCAGTACCAAATGCTCTACAGGCAATCCCAAAAGTTGTGCCACAGGGGCCTGCCTGGACAATAATTATACGTGGAGATCCTGTCGGAGGAGGCAAGTCCTTGGACATGTTCGTGGATGGGACGGCGGAGCAGGTACTCTATCGTCAGGAGTTGGACGAAGCGGGAGCGGGAAACGTGACAGAATTCTAAGCGAGACGTTTAGGCCGTGGCGCTCGGACGGATCCAGAGAAAAATGCATTTCCGATGATCGTAAGAGCTCGTAAATCCGTGAATAATCCTAAACAAGAGGACTTTAGTAACACTTTACATTGGTAGCTATGCGTTGGCCCATACCTAAGCCTGCGGACGCGTGTCCGAATGCGTGAATGAAAAAAGATAAGCGAATTAGGGCCGAAGGTACAGCGACTTTTGCTTTGCCGGTTGGAAGTAGCGTGAATTTTTTCACATGCATATTTTGCGCAACAAGAACCGTAATCATGGCCGATCGGGCTTCAATCTAGGCGTGTACACGAGTGCGCATGTCGCTAAAGATTTATTTCTTCATATAAAATCAGTCTCTCGCGGTCTGGAGTTTCTCTAAGACATTAGTGTCGATCGTGCCAAGTGTCGCTTCATTGACTCTTCTTATTTTTCGTGGCCGCGCGTAGTGCGCGCTCGCCGATCGTATCTGCCACACCCGCGGGATCTATCTCTACAATGATCTATGCGCAAAGCTTTTATTATATATCGATGGATGTAACGACGATATACGGAGGAGTTAACAGGTGCTGGGACAATTTTGTTGCCGCGCACGTGTACGTGTGCACTCGCATCTGTTATGGTAAGCTTACACCTACTTTGGCAGTGTGGCAGTCACATGCACACAGGGCGCGACGACGTCAAACGGTTAGCGGTTTAGCGCCGCGCGCGGCACCACAAACATTCCACCTTATATGCATATACTACATATCCCACTACTTTAAGCGTTATACCTAACATACTAGACCGTTATTGTCGTATATGCGATCCCATGAACACCTAGATATAAATATATAGATATATATGTTTATTTATAGTCCATTATACACGTAGCATGTGTGTACACCGGACCTATAATGTCGTTAAACCGATGTACTATATTTACATTGGGCTAAGCATACACGCGCACGCCTTATCATTTCGTGCATGACTATGCAAGTATACGAGCACGTGCACGGTGATTGTGCATATCGTGCCATTTAATATTTCGTGCATAACGAACCCGTATCACTATATGGAATCGTAACAAATGTATAAACCTCCTCCCCATTCATTTCAACTGAATTCATGCCGACATGTTCTTCCAATATATTTACCTTATGTTTTCATACCAAAATTCCATTCAAGCTGACCCGCAATGTCCACGTATTTCGATTTGTTTTTATATCCCGCTTGAATTTAGCCTGACCTCGTGTTCATAAATATTTTTTCACTCAAGAGCTCCATCGCTCTTTCCTCGTCGTCCTTTTTTCCCGGACTCGAGTCCGAGTGAAAAAAAGAAAATGTACGGTTTCGTTGTCTGGTCCAGGATAAATGTTTCACTTTTTTTTTTCACCGGAGCCTCAAATAATGGAATTCGTGCAGGGCTGGATCTCTGAGCACAATAAAATTATTATTTCGACTTTAGGTACTTGAAGGTTCTACGTCGTTTTGGACTTAACTCCGCCGAAACCAAAGACTCGCTTTTGTGAGGCGGACGTGCGCGCCCGCGACAACCAAAGACTATCCAGCCACGAATATATTTATTCCATACCCAATCGCGATCAGACTTTCTCTCTATAGACAGGAAGTTTCGTTTCTTGTGTGTCTTGTTTATTCAATTGTTCATCTTTTTTACCCTCCGGACAACCAAGAGATTTTTTTTCATTAATGTGCTTCGTGGAGTTGATTTTCAAGCGATTTTCCAGATCGAGCGTATTAAGTAATTGTTATTGGAATTAAGAATTTTGCATTTAAACGTGAGGGTAAAAAATTGAGGTCCGGAATGTTGTGGCAGCGTGTCACCAAGCGAATGATGGCCCCAATTATTCGCGAGCCCTCAAAAATTCATTCCTCATCAGTAATTCACATGAATTTATAATTCAATGCATATTATTTTAAATTAAATAACTTGAAGCGCGGTGCGTCCTTTTTCGGATATAAAGCGCAGCATCGGAAAGATCTCTGCAGAGGGCCAAAAGCAACAAGTGCAAAAGTTGCTGGGTTGAGTGGACTCTCGAGCGAGTCGCGTACAGCCCATTATATAGTCCCCCCCCCCCACCCCCTCCCCAAATTCTCTCCTATCGCGAATTGAATCTTATTCTCATTTAGCGGTGTAAGGGCCTGGCTGTTGCAAGACGATGCAGACTTTGGGTGAATTTTAATTCTCGAATGCGCTATAAAGGCTGTCTCAAAAGTTACACTGCCAAACTTTATCTCAAAGAAAATAATATTTTCGTTAAATCAACGAATCCATTTTCCCAAATTTTCTTACAAAAATATCGTAGAGCACTTTTGATTCCAGATAAAAAAGTTGTCGTCAATCTTGCCGACCGATGCAGCGTTAATAAAAAATGGCGGCTAATTAGAAACGAGCAATCTCGAGTGTGGGGAAAAGAGTGGGAGCCGCAAAAGTACATCGACACCGCTTGACAGTGTTGCCGAGTTTTGCTGCATTTGCATCTCATCGACGTTGCAACGTACGAAGAATTTTTGACAGGAATTCTGTCCAAACGAATTATCTGTCGAACTGGAAGTTACGAGGTGAGTTTTAGGCAGAGAGTCGGTGCAAAAGCCTCGATTCTTCCCTCATCCGCAGGTATTTTAACTTTTGGACAATTAATAAGTCACGACGATTGAATAAAGTGATCCAATGTTGTTTGTTCCTGTAAACTTGTATGGTAATTTCCATAATTAGCACGATAAGATGTTGTTGTTGATGCAACGTCTCTGGTAAATGAGATGCGGTAGATCAGCTCGACCTACGCAGTGGTAAAGCGACGGTAAGTATTTCCGCGGTGCTCTAGATCGTAACTTATAAGAATGATGAAAAAGTGGTGGCCTGTGTTAGTCGGAGAAAAAAAAGTGTGTTGTGTCTACGGTTTGCATGGGTTCTCTTGTGCAATGTGTCCGACACAAAAACGTTAGACTCGAGAGTTTCGTCCAGGCTGAGTTGAAGCGGTGAGAAAACTCTTTTGCTCGCTGTGCGCTCTTTCTTTGTTGCTCATTCCAAGTCCAAGTTCTCGTAGTTTTTGCTCGTAAGGCCAAAGATTTAACAGACGTGCAATAACTTCGGAGGTTAAAAATAGGATAAATAAAAGATTGTCCGGTAAGTTATAGTTAAGAGCACAGCGGGACAAGAACATTTACCTACCATAATGTGAACAAGAGGAGTCCGGACCTCCGACGTTGAAGGCCAAAAGATTATCTCTCCCAGCATGAATGACTCAGTCGCCAGACTGAGTTTTAAAAATGCATATGGATACGGAGTGCCCGCATTGAGAGCCGGGCTTCTTTGCGGAGCCTGATTTTGCGTGGATCTGCGGTGACTCGGGATCCCTCGAGATCATTGATCCTGAGTGATGAGATGGTTATAATCATGATGTAAACATGACGAGGTGTCTTGGAGGCGAAACAACACTCGTCTTGGAGCAAAGTAATGATTATGAGAAGAGCAACGAGATGGCGACATTGGCAAAACTTTCACGAGTCAGCAACGAGAGTTGCGGCATATTTTTTAAATTAACTCGAAAGTGGAAAGTAATGTTATTTGCACTAATAGCTCGCGGCGAGTGTAGAGTGTGTGTTTGGATTATATTTCCTCGTGGAGGAGTTGGTATGGAAATGGTATAGTTTGTAGGAGAGGCGATTGGAAATAATACAAGAGCAGCAACGTGTCTGGAGGATCGATCTTATCTTAGTGAGTGTATCGCGCTCGGAGGGACTTGGCCGATTAATGTGCGAGAAAAGCTTGACAGAGGTGGAATCGAATTAGCATAATGATTGATCGTGCTCCAATTATCGTAGTGAATGTCGCGCACTTGGCACACGAGTAAACTTGAGTTACTAAACGCTCTTGGTTGGCACGTCGCTTAAAAGTCTTTCAAACTCTCGTTATCTCTCTATCTCTATTTTTATCTTTCTATAGCTCTGCGTCTTTGTCTACTTAGCTCTTTGGCTTTTTTTCTTCTTTTTTCTTTCTTTGCCCATTCTCAGCGTCTTGCTCCCTCTCTTTCTCTCTTTGGCGCGTATGGCGCCAAGTAACGCGCCAAAGAAAAGCGAGAGTTTTAAAGAAAATAATTGCTAACCTTACAACCGAGGACAAAGTACCTCCCACACGCCATTACGGAGTCTGAGCGTGTGTTATTCTGTCCTCCTCTCGATCGTGCACCAGGAGTTGTCCGTCGAAGCTTACACTGGGCTAAACATCGTGTGCAGAGTTTAGAGTTTCGAAAGGGAAAGCAGCGGAGAAGACGCTTCTCTTTGCTGTATATATATATATATAGATATATAGATATATATATAAATATGTGGATGGATCTTTATATTTATATAGACGGACCAGCAGCCCTATCTAATACGTTTGTACGACGAATAGGCAACGGCGATGCGCACTTTAACCGTGCTAATTTGGTGAAAGTACAAGGTTTCTTGTCACCAATGATTATGTATACGATTTAACGACACCTGCTGTGAACGCATTTTCTCACTCTTTAAAACAATTGCCACGCGGCTAATCCTTCACGAGCATTTTTCAAATTATCTTACGTTCAAACATTTTTTCATTACCCTCGAGTTACTTTTAAGGAAACAATCAGCGCTACAAACGCCGAAATTACATCGCAGTTTTCTGTGCGAACGATAAAAAAAACAATAATTGTCAAAATTTCGAACGAATCCGAAGATTATTCAGTTTCGATTCGTGTCAAAGTTGTTTTCTAATGCAAAATTAATCGAATGGCCGTATAATCGGGTCTAAACAATGCTCGGATCACATTTCTTGTATTCAGATCGGTGCAGATCGATTATCGTGCATTTTTCATCCTGCATGCATATCCGAGGACAAAGGGTACAGTAGAAAGAAAAGAAAAAAAATATCGCGATTCATGGTACGACGTAGAAAGTTGGATCGCTGAGAGACTCCGTGGTGGCGTGTTAGAGCTCGTGCCGGGAAAGTGTCGCGTGCTGATATCCAATAGGGTATAGCCTTGAGGCTGTGGAATACTTGAATGCCATGAACTTGGAGCGGAGCTGTCTATAATCGACGCCAGCACCTTTACGCGCCAATGACGAGGAACCCTTCAATTTTGTCTTGTCTCGGATCAGATATTCGCGTGATCACTTACTTTGCATCACTACACAAAGTAAATTGATGCTCTGCCACGAAATCTCGGGCTTGTACTTGACGAGAATGCTTTTGTTGTCTCTGGTTGATCGATCTACAGAGTGTCCAAAAGTCGAGTCAGCCACGCGAATATTTTTGTCTCGTCAAAACTTCGCGAGTCTGCTGAATTCTAAAGCTCGATTCCACTTTCCAAGACACCCTGACGCCAATTAAATAATAAATATTCCTACGAGCTTACGAGCCCAACACACATATTTGCAATTTGAGCTTCTCGATGTGCCTGCACTCAGAAAAGTGCAGATCTGACACAAGCAACACTGCCAGAAGCAGAATGAGCCTCGGAACGGTGAATGGCCTGCACGATGCTGCGTTAGTGCATCACGCACATTGCAGCAAAGTCCGGGTTAGTTGGGTCACTTGCCCCGGGCCACGCGTGCTCTCTTGAGAAAATCTCTCTCGATCTCACAGTTCAATATATACACCATTTCTTCTGTTTTTTTTTTTTTTTTTTTTTTTTTTTTTTTTTTTTTTTTTTTTTTTTTTTTTTTTTTTTTTCGTCTTTTTCTATTTTTTTTTTATATTTTTTTTTTTCTTTGTCTGTCTTAAAATAATCATTTTCACAGATGCGTTATTGTCAACGAGAAATATCATTTCGTCATCGGATTTTCAACGGATTTGTCCCGGTGGTTGTTGGACTTGGATCGTCGTCACTTCGTCGCAAGGATTATTGACCAGTCGGTCTGGGCTTTCCAGCAGTCCTATGAGTGTTCATGACAGAATGTGGGGAGACTCATCGTCGAAACTCTGAGAGATGAATAAGACGGAAAGAAAGAGCCACGTCATACGGGACGCGCACATACAACCCTGCGACTTTCTCCAGAGAAACGAAAGACACACGAGACAGTATAATTCACTACAAAGCCTGCTGCCCCGTGTTATTTGCCTTCAATTTGCAATGGTTTCCTATATTAATTACAACGCATGGATATCGCGAGAGTATTCAGACGAACAGACGGGATTAATCTTGGGAAATGAATCTCATTATTGCTGATTTTGCTGCGTCAATGAAAAATGATGACTTTCGTGTCGAAACATTTGGACTCGTTCCTCGCATCCGTTGGGTAATCGTTTCCCGAATGTCTTCAACGTGAAAGTCATATTTTCACTTCCAATTGCAATCATTGTCCGGAAATTATTCCCATTTTTTGTTACCTTTCTCGTTCGTACTACACGGCGGGACCGTGTGTAACTAAGCTCATTTACGTCTAGTCATTCTGACCATCCGAATCGAGTCATCAGCGATGTTATCCTGAAACAAAACACGCTGGAGAAAGCTGGCAAATTAGTTGGGTTTTTTTTTCATCGGATATTGAAAGTGCTATTGTGCTCTTGTCATTGGAGGCAAACGTTGAGATTTTAACTTTTTGGAGCAGAGTCGAAATTATAAGTTTTTGGGAGGACGATATTGTTGATAAAAATAATTGGATCTTCGATCTGTGCGATTTTTTCATTTAAAATTAAGGCGTTTTCGGATTATGCAATTTCTTCGGGTTCCTGTGCTGCACATTTTCGATTTTTTTTTACGTAATACTAGAAATATTCGTGCCAGGATGCCAGAAAATTTATTCCAGCGCCTCAGCAACTGTTAATTTCGTTTCGTATGAGCGGAGCAACCATTTTTTCCGAGCCGTTTATCGTAGCCCCGATTCCGCGCAACGACATCGTTTCAGAAGGAAGAAAAAATGGTTTTTTTGTACACTATCGAGATCCACCTCAAATGAGCAGGAACTGGGATCGGATTTTTTCACTTCAGCATTGAATTCGCAGTCCGATTCACGGACTTACATGTCCAGCAGGTTTAATTTGCACGATAAAATGGGATAGAAGGATTCGTCCGTCATCTAATCCCAGCGGTCATTGTCCTGTGCGATATTGTCTCGTGTCGTTCACGAATAGAAAACTCGAAAGTTTTTTATATCGTTCGCGATTCGTCGCGATCCCTCGCGGTCGACGAGCAATCAGGCCAGTCGTAATTCACTTTCTCGTGCTGGATCGTACTCGTCCATGATTAACGCCTTTTACTGGTGTACGTTGTAGAGCTTAGATGACTGGGCGAATCGGAGTGAAACGAGTCGAGCTCTCGAATGATTCGGCCTACCTCGGCCTATCTCCTTTGCCACTCAATTCTTATAAACTCACAGTGCAACACTCACAATGTGTTTCTATCAAAACAATCTTCACAACCGCAGTCTCTATCGTCGTTTTCCTCCGATTCTTCGAGCAGAAAAGGAAAGAGGGCGAAACGTTGGTGACAAAAAGAAAAGAGAATAAAGAGAGAGAGAGAGAAAATGTATGTTCACCTCATCAATCGTAGGGAAAATTTTTGTTGGTCTTGAGAGTGCAATGTCATGCTCGTTAAGATTTGAAATACGAGCTGTAGCATCTCGAAACGATTTACCGATGAGGATGAATGTTTTTCTGAATTTTTTTTTTTTCAAGGTGGATTGAGGCTCCTGCATTTGATCGTTGACCTCCATGACTCACTCTCGGAGTATGTCGAATCGATTGAACTTTACAGGAGGAACTGAAAGCTTCTGATTTGATTAAAAAAAAAAAAAAAAAAAAAAAAAAAAAAAAAAAAAAAAAAAAAAAAAAAAAGCGTGGCATTTAAATCGCATTGCACGATTTTTCTTTTCCAGTCGCGGAAGCTTCCTCGCATAAGGAAGAGGAAGCGCGGAGTTGACGATTCGCGACATTTTCTCATCGCGAGCGAGAAGTCTGTGGTAAAATGCCTAAGACTGTTGGCAAAATAATGCGCAACGCGTCCATTGAAATTCGCGAGCATCCGGTTCGTCACTAAAAATCGTCAAGAAAATTCTAAAGAAAAGAGCAACTTTGTTGCTTCCTAGCTGAACGTCTGCCTCCGAAATTTTGCTTCCGATCGACGAAGCGACGTTCATGCACGAATAAAAACGTTTGGAAAGATTGTACGGAATAAATTGGCATTTGCGTTGGTGAGAAAACGTTTTGCCTGCAACTCAATCGATATACTCGATGCAAATTTTAATACGATATGTGCAAATGTTGCTTTGATTCAAAGGGAGGATACATTTGGAGGATGCACCAGATGCAAGTATCAAGTTTGGGCACACACGGGTAGTGGGGGTAATAATGGATTTGGCATGGGCAAAGATTGGAGAACTGCTGGCAGGGAGATAATATCGTGCGAAATCGCGTTGAGTTACGAGGGGGGGAAATTGCGTGCCGTCTCACCGGTAGCTTCGGTTAAGAACGTCAGTGGCTTTGAGCACGAGTCTTTTCCTCTTTAATACTATAATTGCGGCTACCACTTATTATCACTGAGCAGTATAACTATACACTTAAGGGAAAAGGAAAGAAAAGGAGATGCGGAATGAAAAAAAGAAGAGAGAATAATAAAAATAAGAAAAAAAAAAAAAAAAAAGTATTAAGGGGGAGGGGGCTTGAGACGAAGGCCGAGGATGGTACGGTATGGCAATTCGCGTGAGCCTTTTCTGCAATAGCGACGAAATTGCGTTTCGGCATGGTCGTCTTGTATTTTTATGTGTTCGGGTCCTTTTTGTTTTGGGGATGTGCATTTGCCGGTACGAAAATCAGCATTCGATAAATAATCAAGCTCCCTTTCTTGGGGCCGTTTTTCATCTCTTTTGTCTCGATACAGCGAAGGAGAGAGAGAGAGAGAGAGAGAGAGAGAGGAAGAGAACAAGGCAAGAGAAGATGAAGAGAGAATAAAAAGATAAGCGAGCGAAGTTTCGAGGAGCGTGTACCCAATTTGTGTGTATATATGCGCGCCTCGAGTAACCCAATTGGGTCATTCGCTTTATGCTTGCTCGTTCACTGTCCAACTCGCGTGAAATCTCACAAAATTTTTTTTTTTTTTTTCTCTTCTTTCTCGCTCTTTTTATTTTTCTCTCGCTTGTTGTTATCGCCTGTTGGGAATGTTGCTCATCTCGCGGAGACGAACGCACTTCCTTTGCCTGTACGTGACGGCGATGACGAGAGATATTTGGAAGACACACACAGCCTTGGCGGTTGACAGCGATGCATAATTGGGCGCACCGTCGCAAAGAATTCACGCCTTTGCCGCCAATATAACGTCGAATCATCGTTTCGGCAATAAAATCGTAATAAAAGAATTAATGAAAAAAAAATTGAAAACAAAAATAAACGGTACTCCGTCTTTGGGATTATGACGAAAGAGCCTTGGGCCATTTTTTTCGTAATTCTTTATTTCGTCGTGAGAAATTCGTCAACCGGATAAATATCGGGTTAATGGCTCTGCTCCGAGATTGTCGAGAGATGTTGTCCTCTTCGCGCGGACACATTTGATAGAGATTTCTTTTTTTATTTGTGCTCATAATTTTTATATGCACAGACAAATAAATACAAATATATGTGCGCGCCTGCGTACCTTAATATATTGCGGCGCGTTCTTTCGCTCGTACTCGCGGCCACAATCTCCCTGCAGCTAACGGTCGTAGCCCGTGGGGCAATGGGAAATGAGAGATTCCCCCCGTTTTCACTGGGTTAATGTTTTCCAGGAAGCACACTATAGTTTGTAGCTACCGTTTTACCTCTTTGTCCATCTTTTCATTCCTTTCATTCGCTCATATCCTGTAGGGCTGTCATCGCTTATACGTGCCTTTTGAATAATTATACCGCATCAATGCACGTGTATATACGTAGACAAGGTGTCTTGGGTTGAATGATCGCTGACACAGCTTTCAATCTATAGAAAATCATCAACAAATACATAAAAATCTCTTTCTGATCAAGCTTTCAACTTGAAGGTAACAAGAAGCGTCTGCATCTCCTAAACGATTGAGATTACAGCGAATATGCAAGGGAGCAATTTTGTAGAAAATTAAATTCTCTACAATAACTTTTTCAACAATATTTTTGTATCTTTAATAATTTAGCGCTGAGAGCAAATGGAAGAGACCAGTGCGTATATGGCCCGCGACGACCAGACCGATTTTCCAAACGCTCTCAAACCTAGGTGAGTGAAGATAGAAAATTTTTGTTAATAACTTTTTTTGAGTAAATTTGATGCTCTAGAGAATTGATTTCATACATTTTTCCTCCATCTACGATCGTTTCGGAGATATGCCCCACCAAAGGGAAATTTGTATGATTCTACATTTAGTCAATTATGGGCAAGAGGTTTGACATGCTCACAACTTTGTTAACGGCCTTCCTTTGGTTATACGAATATTGTTTAATTAATATATTCGTGTCTGCATCGAAAGCCCGTGCGGTTGGGCGGTAAGAGTTTTTCCGGACGAGACCCGGGCGAGTAAAAAGTAGGAAACGAGGAAGAATCATCGTTCGTTAGTCCGTTCCGTTCTATATCTCGCACGTCCGGTCTACCGCTCTACTACAAACCGCGAATCGACTTGATTTTTTTTTTTACCCTTCCCCTCCTCGGTATCTCTCTCATTCTCGGCTTGTTTCGGTGGACCTTGTGGTCACGCTACGAGTATGAAACAGAAAGAAGCCGCAGATATGCTCATTAATGTTTTCGGGTTCCAGTTTATTAATTCTTCACTTAATTAAAAAAATCAAGATGCTTTGGATTTTGAAGGAAGGTTTTTCGGAGCGTGGAGACTTTTTTTTAGAAAGGTAAATAATTCTGCAACTTTTTAAAAATACTTGTCAAATCGTTGCTTCGCTCATTTCACGTTTTTTCTTCCGCATTTCGATTTTCCGGAGTATTTTTTTTTCAACCGGAAGTAACGGAGATACACGTCCGTCTTTTCGAAGGTCCCATTATTTGATTAGTCCACGCTTGTAAAGAATAAATACGAAAAAAAAGGATCCAGTATCTTTTGAGGAAGAATGGATAAGAACCAGCGGAAGAGTGCAAACGAGAGGATTCCTCGAAGCACTCGATCCTTGTGCTGGCCTCCCCTTGTCCTTCTCGGCGTGGCTGCTTCGTCCGTAAGGTTCATTTAACCCGCGAAATATAATGCTCCGGTGTAGAGCTCGCGAGCGAGGTCCAGGTGTCCAAAGCGCCGAAGATATGCTCCGCGTGTAGCTCAGCGAGATGTTTGGATTCTCGCGTGTATCGAGCCAATTTCACATAAATAATCATCGGTAGCCTCCCAGCGATAAGTGCTTTGGAGGCTCATCCTTGCACCACCCTTGAATCCAACGTTGCTGAGTAAAGATATACGCGTGTACAAAGATTGAAGGAGACGAACGAGAATGAGAAGAAACGAAGAGAAATAAAAAGATGAGGAAAAAGATGCTTTTTGGCTGGCCGATTAGCAATAATTCGAAAATCGTTGCCACTTAAGTTGGTAAGAATAAGGAAACTTGGCAGCTTGTGCCAACTGCTTACCGCGGTGTCTCTCTTCTTTTTATAGTATAACAACGTTGTGTCCTGTATTTCAAATTCGTTAACTACACCGCTGGGTCTATACGAACTGGGAACATTGTATCTGCATCTAGCATAGTCGTTGCTTCAAAGATGTTGATGCCGCCGCAGCAATACGAGCTGACATTCAACCAGACACCGCGTCTATAGACTCGCATCGATATAGAGAGTTATGCACTAACTTTTTCTTCTTTTCTTCTTCTCTCTTCCCCACGGTTCTTCGTCTCTCTTCTTCCTTTGCCTACGGCCAACCAATTCGCTTATTTTCCGCCAGCTTTTATCTTTTGAATGAACGTCGCGGCAATCTTTGTCTATCCTGCTGGCTCAAGTCTCGTCCTTCTTTTTCGCACGGACTATCCTGGCAAACTACCACATTCTGGCTGCATCGATAATCCGGAAACGACACAAACACATGTTTCTTCGTGTAGCATCTTCAATGAAGCTCTCGCACGCTTCGAAATAGTGAAAAGACTGCGAAGGCCACACACGACTACAGAGGCGAATGAGGAGAAACCGAGATACACTCGGAACATCTTCAGATAGGCGTCAGTACATTATCTATTCACAATAACTACGGACTTGTCTACTGCCCATTGTACGTACATGGTAATCCTTCGGGCTGGACACCATTGCCATTTCTCCGCGCTTTCTCTCTCTCTCTCTCTCTCTTCTATGTACGGATATATGTGCGAAGATGCATATATGAATGCATGTAATTCGCCAACTCGTTGTTCACGTTTTACTACGTGCTTCGTTCATACACGCGCTATTTTAGCACCTTGGTCGTATTGTACTCGAGTGATCAGCCAACGAAGCTCGTGTGATTCATGTATTCCTGGGGAACGAAAGTGAAGCCGCAACATCGAGTGGAACAATGAAAAAATAGATATTTCCATTGCTCACAAGGCCGCGGTTTTTTATGGGGTATAAATGGAAGAAAATAAAAGTCTGAGGTGGATTTCTGTATGGAGGATTATTCATTTGAAGAATAATAATCGAGCTTGGTGGACAATCGACGAACAGTCTGAAGGATGAATGAAAAAATCGATAAATAGTGGGTTTTGGTCATTTTTGTTTGGAGAAAACATGAAAAGGAGTGACGAAAAGTTCGTGGGGGATTTTATAGCTCCGGAGAGGGAAGCCAGTACGTTTGATAATGATGGAATTCTTTTTCTTCATTGCCTCATGCTCAAAAAATGAAAATTTCCATTTATCGAAAGGCCGCGGTTTTTTATGGAGTATAAATGAAAGAGAATAAAAGTCGCAGAGGTGGATCTGTGTATCGAGGATTATTGATTCGCGGAATAATAATCGAGCTTGATGGAGAATCGACGAATAAGCTGAAGGATGAACGAAAAAATTGGCGGTAAATGGACAAATTGTAGGTTGTCGGTATATTTGAATGTTTGGTCATTTTATTTTGGGGAAAAAATGAAAAGGACTGACGAAAATTTCGTGCGGGATTTTATAGCTCCGGAGAGGGAAGCCAGTACGTTTGATAATCATGGCATTCTTTTTCTTCATTTGCTCATGTTTAAATGCAAGTGGAACCGCAACTCGCAGAGCGGAGCAGGAGCAGCCAACCTAAGCCTTATTTTCGGTCGAATACCTTTCGAACTTTTTCTCTGTCTCGTTCTTTCCTCTCGGGGTCTTTGTCGAGCTTCCTCGCAATGATCCTTGGACCGTTTAACTGCCTCGAAAATCGCACAGCGGCAGAATTATTCTCCGGACCTGGGTATTTACGAAGCAATCTGTGGGACCATGCACAGAGTCAACTAAAGTTAGCCTCGCTCCTCGCCGTTCGGCCCCGGATCCGCGAATTCGCGCAGGAGAGATAGCGAGAAAAAGTAACGAAAAGAATAAAACGAAAAAAAAAGCACGGAAGGTGGTGAAAAAATTAAAAAAAAAAAAAAAAAAACATACAGAGAGTTCTCGCGTTATTCAAAGTCAGCGGTATTACGGGAATCGGAGGCGGTCGAACGAGAGGGCGGAAAGGAGCAGGAAGAAGGAGAGGGATACATCTCGTATCGCAGATTCTCGAGGAGCATACCAACAACTGGGTCGTGGTCTCGCACGGGGACTCTGAACTGTGCTCGCTGTGCATTCGGCTCGCCATTTCTTCTTGCAATTATCGTCGCTTGGAGAGCCCGTTGCATCTCACCAGAGTAACCAAGCAAACGGCATCGGATGAGAATATCTGCAATGCTTGTGCTATAGAGTGGCGCGACCGCATGCTCTTCTCATCGGCCAGTTTGTATGCACATATATGCACACAATATAACAACAATCTAAAAGTCTGGAAAGATGGGGAGATGGCGGGGAATAAGAAAAGTTGGATGAGGACAGGGAAGTTGGCTGCATTAATTTTTCAATGGGATCGGCAACGTCGTCGCCGTTGTCTTACTCCTTCCACCCCGAGAATCTCTTTCTCTCATATTTTCTCTTGGCTGGGATATTCGGTCGTTTATTTATTTGCTTCGTTGCTCCGTTGATGGTTTCTTTCTTTGTAGGATGCACACACAGCACCGGGATGTAATTTTCTTTCTTGTTTATTTGTCTCTCTGTTGCTCCGGGGGACTTGGTCGCTTAATCTGTCGCTGTCTCGCGCCGAGAGCCCGGGTGGCCTAAAAATCTCTTTGGCATCAAAAGCAAGCAACGAAACAACGCGCCACTACCACCAGCGAACACCACGACCGAAAAGTGGGTCCACCAGAGGCATTACGAATGCCCTCTACGCACGCTATCTATATGTCCAACGAAAGAGCAAAGCAGAGAAAACCTTTGGCGCATACGTGTATTCTCTCCTTGCTGTGATGTACTACCGCAGGTGCATCTTCTGTGTAATTCCTTACGGCTCTGCGTTCATCCTCCCAACAACAGCCTATATATTCCAACGTATAACTTTACTTTTTTCACTTTCTTTTATTTTTACTCCTTTTTATATTTTTTCACTTTATAAATGGGTCATGTATCTTTCCTCGCGCCATATCTCGTAACTCATCTGTCCGATTGCTATCGCGAAGAGGGAAGGGAGGACTTTATAACTATTATGTGCACCGTCTGGTATGCCCAGCCTGTAGGATATTGCCCCAGCGTACACCTCTCAAACATGATGTATATTCGGCTCATACAGATTCTCTCAAAACTCGATCCCAGCATCCTCGATCCTCACATGACGTCACTTGACGTCGTCCGGAGTCTTCCACGTTATAAATATTCTTTTAATTTCCCCTGATCCCCTTAATTTTTATTCATTACTACGAATTAATGTCTAAAGACGAAATCTTTATATAACAATCGAGCCTGACTTTAGTCTCCACGAGTTTTTGCACTTTTTGGACACCCTGTACATGGCTAACATTCCATCCAACTCGACCTGCCTTGAACCCCTTGCTTAGATCCACTTTTTTATTATTTTTTCATACCTCCTCGAACGTTAATGAAATTAATGTACTTCATCAAGATTTACATGTTGCGGATCGAGCAATTCAAGATAATTGCTTGCTGTTGATGCAATAAAAAGCACACAAAGAAACGAATTTTTTTTTTTCATATCTACGTCACATGTTTCAGTTTTTTTTCCTCATTTGCAGCTAAATTTAATTGCCATCGAGATAATTATCCATTGATAATCAGCTATAATGCTCTGCTCACTACGAGTTCTACTTCGATGTACATCCAAGCCGCTTACTCTCGACCAACTATTAACCCACATTTTATACTATCTCGACGAGACTCTCGGAGAAATGACAATGTATCATTATTAAAAGCCGAGCGTGTGCCGTGATAGAACAAAACAAAAAAACTAGAAACATCTTTCACGATACACGCATTACCGTCGGCTTTCTTATATAAATATATGTCAGCCTCGAAGAATACGTAATTACTGTCACTTATGATTTCCAACTATTACTGTCATCCCTTTTTTTTTTCCTCCATTTCTTGTAGTTCAATTCCCAAACCGATCATCACATTTTTTTTTTCTTTTTTTTTTAACTCATCGCTTTCAATTCAATTAGCTTTTTTCATTACTAGGAACATTTATAATTATTCAATCTGAAATCGTTCACTCATGCTGTATTGCAGTTTCGAGGCTCTACGAGCCATCCTTTCGCCCTTAGTTTATCAATGTCGTAATCAATTATTACTAACATTCATTATCAACCAGACTGCGAGGTTAATGAAGCATTCAAATAATTATTATTTCGCGTACAGTTCAAAATTGTTTCACTCGTGTTACGTTATTTATTTTATCTCAAGTGGAAACAACACTGCTACGTTTACGTTAAGTTATAACATGTATTACAGCCAAAATGTAGCTTGTTTTATTAGATTTGTGTCACTTTTTATATGGAGTCGCGTATACATTTTCTATTTTCTTTACTTAGACGCAATCTTTGGTGAGCGACAATTCCTGAGATTCACGTGGATTACGATATTTCGAAATTCAACAGACCGTAAGTGTCGAATAAGTTTCTACCTGTTGCGATGAATTTTCCAAATTCTTTTGATTTCGTCTCGTTTACATTTTTCCACGTCAAAACGAAACTACTTTGAAATTTCTGCTGAGAATAATCCGAAAATATTGACGCAAAGGTGAAATATTGAAATACGGAGTAGATTTTATTAATTATAACAAAATTATTATATATTTTGATGGTCCTCGGACCGTAAGTGTCGAATAAGTTTTTACCTGTTGCGATGAATTTTCCAAAATATTTTGTGACCGTCTCGTTTACATTTTTCTACGTCAAAACGAAATTAGTTTGAAATTTCTGCTGAGAATAATCTCAAAATATTGACGTAACCGTGAAATATCGAAACTCGTCTCGCGTTTCCATTTTTTTTAAGCCAAAGTGAAACTACTTTGAAATTTCTGCAAAGAATAACCCGAAAATATTGACGCAACGGTGGAATATGGAAATTCGGAGGTAGATTTGACTAGATAAAACGAAATTATTCTTAGGTTTTTGGAATGAAGAGTTTAGTGCGCAGCTTTCCACGTTACCTCGGAGGTACTGCGCTCCAACGCGTTCCCATTGTTTAACATGGCGGGAATCCCCAGTAGGCCTACACCATGCCACAATCGAGTATAAATAAAAGCAAAACATATGCTCAAAGCGTATGTTGTGTCTGATCTTGTGCTCGTATCCTGTGACTACTAAAAAAACAGAATATTACAAAAGAATCATGAAGCATGTGACCGTGTTTCATAAAGCCGAAATTATGATCAGCGCGGTTACGAAACTCAATGTCTTTGTAACATCTGTTATTTTAATGGCGCAAGAGAATTTTGGGTACAATTGAGACACCTCGAGTGTGGAAGTGAGACTGGCCAAAAGGTCGACCACTCTCATTTTCAAAACCTGCAAATAATTTCGTTGACATTGAAAAGCTTAGTAAACATAAGCCTAAGCAGACCAAGTTCCGATTTAATTTTCATGGTTTTCCCTAATTCCAGTCAGCGTTGGTTTGCCCTAATCATGAGACAGTGCTTGTTTTTCGAAATATATATATATATATATATATTTTCATTAGATTCGACCGATTTAGAGACCTCGAACTATCATTGTTGGCCCTACAACGATTAATTACTCGCTAGTTCACCTTTGACGCATTGAGACCACGCAACGCGCGGAGCTCTCGAGATCTTTGATTCAAATGATCAAGATAGCTTGTCGATCGAACTCTCGATCGAGATTTTTTGCTCGTTCTTCGACAAAAATTCTAGATGACGTTGAATTTGACTTTATTTTTTTGACGATACTTCTCGATGAATAATCTCAATGATTCTCCGATAAAACAGATATTTCTGCGTGCATTAACACACACGACAGATAAATACTAGACGAGATGAGTTAAGCCGATGACACTGAACGACGTACACTCGCGAAGGTTAAATCGGTAACTGACGATAAATGCCGAGCTGAAATCCAACTTGCCCCTATCGCTCCTATACGTTTTATTGATCGATTCACTGAGCCACCCACGCTTGCGTACGACCGAGCACTCCTGCTTACTTTCTATATGTGTTTGTCCATCTTTCATGTATATTCACTCTCGTATACATAAAACATTAATGATAAACACGCATACCGGCTTTTACGCCGGTATATATAGTCCACGAGGCCTCTTCAATATCGCCGCGTTTTGCACTGTAACTCGATACCGGTAGTCCCTCCTCATTTCCATGGCTTCCCCATCTAATCCAATAAATGTACGTAGATTTTCATATCCCTCCATGTAACCATAAAGCATTGCCATCGTGAGCTCTTCCTCGTATATTTTCTTCGATTATCAACAATACGTGAAATATTTTCAATTTTTTCCTTCACTGATAATCAAATTTTGTTGGAAAAGATCGATATTTTGTTCGATTAAACTTCATTTTTTTTAATCACAAAAATTTTGTCTTGTCAGTGCGAAATATTGAAAAAAGTTTCTTCGGAAAGTCAATTTTTGTCATCCCAATCGTAAATTTAGCTGCCAGTTTCAAAATAGTGTCAAAATTACGGAAATTTTGAAATTATCGAAATATTTAGTTCACCGTATTCAATAAAATATTGAGATTTTTCGACGAAATTTCATTTTCAATATTTATTTCTAGTTTTAAAATTCGATGCACGAACGTAGCATATTTTTTCGGAGAATTTTCGGAGAGCGAGATGCACGTGGGAGAAAAATAGTGTCTGCGGCAATGACAAGTCGTGTTTTGTCTATGGAGGCAATTTTTCGACGGAACGCGACTTTAAAAAAAATCTCAGTAGGATCGAAACTTTCACTGACGTGCGAGCAAAAATTATTCAAATTCCGACCTTTTGGAATAGATAAGAGTCGCGATAGAGGAAGTTGTTGTGAGATCTGAGAAAGTTTGTTCGGAATACAAGGAGATGTGAAATAATGCGTTATTGCTAATTGCGCTCGTATCTGATTTCCGCTACTTGCCGGCCCTGCAAATTGTTTCACTAGAAAATTCTTTTGATAGCGAGAGATTTTATTTGTGTGCCGCTCGAGATTGTATCAAGGAAAATCTATATACGATATTTACAACCAATTACGATACAACAGAAAATGGGCGTGTGCTACTTCGATTTCTTGTTTTCAATAATACGCTCGAATTTCTTGGCATTTAATGAGATGAAAAGAAAACTGTGACATGAACTGGCAATGCATTTCTGGTAAACATCGATGTTTAGAGCTTCACTGAGTAGAAACATCGTTCATAAACATTTCCACTTTAAAATTCTCTGCGCGATGGTTTTATATCGTCATAGTTTCGATCTTCAACTCTGCTGTACTGAGAGGCGACATTTTTTAGAGGTTATTCGTGTTGTCCACTGGCCAAAGTATTAGTTACTCGGAAATTGACAAAGCCAACTTTAAAATATCACACTGCAGTTCGGATGCTTCAAAGGATAGCGATATTCGATGAGAAAAACTTGCTCAAAAATAATTGCAGGCGATTTTGTTACCGAAGTCAACAAATGTGAGGGAAAAAAAGTTCAAAATGTACGCCTGTAAAATCGTGTTTACTCGTGTTCTCAAAGCCCACTTCGTAGAGAAATAACTGTTCGTGACATCTCGTGGGTTACTTTATCAATTGGCAATAATTTAATAAGGAAAAAATGGAATTAATATCTGGAGCCGTTTGTCGTTAGTCACACTGATGAATCGCGTGTTCCGGTAGCGTGCGGAAACTCGATGTTTCGCGCTTGGCTCGAATGTGTGCCATATTCGTGAATGACAACTTAGATTTTCAATCATCGTGAAAAAATAACCGTTGACCGTGAGAAAATAAAACAGCAGCCCGTCTTAACGGTAAATACGACAATATTGACTGAGCAACGTTACCGACGGTGGGTACTGATGAATGACGCAGCTTAGCAAGCTTCGAGTTAGATATTTGTGCGTGGCGTCTGTGAGGGCGCTGCAATGGAAAAATTGAAGAAACAGCGACGCGCGTCGGTCCGTTACAGTTGAGGAAAGACGCCGTTTGGCGTACGTGATGACGCTAGTGTGCATAGTCTTGAGTAGTAGAGAACGTGAGAAGTTCTCAGTGAGCAACGGGCGATGTGAGCAGAAAGAGAAAACTCGAGGGGAACTGATCCGCAAGAGAGTTATCCGTAGTTTTGAAACTCAATAGTCGCGTGTTGCCAGGGGGGTATATAACATAGTCCGGTATATAAGCCCGTTTTGCGGTCTTTGTCGTCGGTTGACGACCGCGCGCAGCAAGGAAAGGGGCGCGCGTGAATAGAGTGAGGCTCAACCATATCGTTTATACCGACGCTCGGGCGTCGCGCATTTCAATCTATTGATGCGTTTTCGGGTAATATAGCCCTGTGTGTTCGGTAGTAGGGTGCGCGCGCGCGCGCGAGGTATACTAACGCGCGACATACATCAAGTAACAACGAGTCCTCGCGTCTCTCGTGTCGGATTTTCGACGTTCGTGTCCCGTACACTTTAATCGCGATATTAAAAAAATAATCAGCTTGAATCAAACAAACATTTAATACGTGCGGGGAACTGCTCTTTTTATTTTTTTCTCCTTTCCGTTTTTTTTTTTTTTTTTCACCGACGCTTCCGTATATCCGGGGAGTTTTAAGGTAGACTTTTCAAAGAAGAGCAAATATCGGAGAAAAAAACATGGAGAGCCGACCGGCGCCTCTGCGTTCGAGGCGAGTTTGCCGTTTTTGCCTTACGGAAACCGAACCTCTCAACTTCATCTACGAGAGGGATCACACCAAGCCATTCCAAGTGCCGCTTACTCTGCAAATTATGTCCTGCGTCGCCATCGAGGTATTTATTATTCAAACATTTTTATCATCCGTCTCGCATTTTATCTTGTGTTCCTAGTTTCGGCATTTTTTTTATCTCCAATTGTTACTTCTTTCTCGCCATAGTGCGGCGCCGATTTCGGTTTCCGTACGCCTTTTTACTCTTTTTTCTTTTTTTCACTCTGGCTTATGCGATATACGCTTTTCCCTGCTTACGCCTGCTGGCAAGTCGATAGACCCATGAAACGACGCGTTGATATCGTTGTTATCTTTTTTACCGATCCAACTCTCCCAAGGCTTTTTCTCTTTTACCGAGCGGTCGTTCAACGCTCTTCGAGCCGCTTACGGAACGAAATGCGCGGGTTCCAGCTTGCAACGTACATATGTCTTCGCAAAAATCCCTCTTAACACATTAATTCCAGCCTCACGTTGCACATTATAACTCTAAGCGCACTCATTTAATTTTCAGCTTTCGAACGCACCCAATTTTTCTTCGTTTCCGATGTATGAATTCTTCTTTCCAGCTCAAATTTTCATTGCTCATTTTTTCGGCCATTTTCCGAAGGAATCCCTAAAAATATGGGACAATCTTTTCCCTTCTTTTCGTAATTACTTTTTAATGTAATCGCTTATTTATAAATTTCCGCACAGCTTAACTGTTTATTTTTAAACATTCTCCTCGCTGATTAGGGTCTGAATGACTCCAAATATTTTGCATGAGTAATTTGACTGTTCCCATCAAGTTATTTCACAGATTTCGTACTTTTCATGCAATAGTTTCATGTTCCGAATCGCTTAATACACAATCTTAAATTTCTCCCATCCAATTGGAGCATCGGTGGAAAAGGAAAATGTTTGAAAAGTTTCGAGAGCCGGTATTTTTGTTCTCTGGTCCTTCCCCCGGCGGCGGAGCACTCAGTTTTTACTCATTCTCAGTTTTTCAGTTTTCATTCTTCATTCATTCTTCAGTTTTTGTAAAAGGATCTCAATGTGAATCAACCATTTTCTTGCAATAACAATTGTTAGCGAGATTGAGAAAACCAGAAGTAAGTGATTTTGGATAAAAATTAAAGAAATTTTCTTCAGAGTCCAGTAAAAAAAGTTTCATTCGTTGAAAATATTGCCTGGGATCCTTGTTGGCAGATAATAAATAATAAAACATCAATCTTGTATGGAAAAAGGTCATTAATAATGTTGTAAATGGTTTGAAGGTGTATGCGGCGGACGGCATGCCTCAGATGATCTGCAGGATGTGTCGTTGGAATTTGGACCGTTCGTACAAATTCAAGCTGCAGTGTAAGAAGGCTGACGAGGCATTGAGGGCGTATCCGATAACGGGAGTTCTGCCACGACCATTTCCCCCAATATCGAACGATTCACCAGAAGCCCCGGGGAAACGAGCGGCGGAGCAGTCGCTGCAGGCGGGAGAGTCGGCGAAGAAGCCACGAGTGGACAACGGGGATAGGGATCGTCAACGGAGTGACCGTCAGCAGGAAAAGCATAGTCACGAGAGTGACCGGAACGATTTGTACAAGGAAGATCAAGAGGACAGCGACGCGGACCAGGACTTGTCGAACGAGAAGGATGACCGGAAGCTGGAGCCAGGAGAGATCAGAGTGCACGCTTGCGATCAGTGCGACCGAACTTTCCCGCTGCGTCAAGCGTTGCAATTGCACATTCAACGAGCGCATAGAGACCGTAATTACAAATGCACGGAATGCGATCGTATGTTTTTCTCAAAGTACGACCTTGCAAAGCACATGACGACTCACTCATCGGAGAAGCCGTTTTCATGCTCGATATGCAACAAGACATTTACGCGTGCGAATCTATTGCAACGTCACGAGAAATTGCATCGGGAAGATTTGCGTTACGGTTGTCAGCATTGCGACCGCGAGTTCTTTACGACGGAAGAGCTCGAGAAGCACGAAGACACGATGCACAAAACGACGAAACCGTACCAGTGCAACATTTGCAACAAACGTTTTACGTACAAGCAAGGTCTCGAGCGGCACGAGCTCCTTCACAACGAGGACAAAACTTTCGTCTGCGAATACTGCAAAGAAGCTTTCCGCACGAGCACCAAACTGGCTCGTCATTTGGCAACGCACTCTGGACATCGTCCTTACCTGTGCAAGCTTTGTCCAAGGAAATTCCTTCTCTCGCATCATCTGACACGCCACATGCGCTCTCACTCCGTTGAGAAGCGTCACGTGTGCGAAGATTGCGGCAAAGCTTTCAAGCGCAAAGAAAGTCTCGAGGTACATCAGCTGACTCACTCCAAACGCTCCGGCATGGCTCTGACTTGCGACGTTTGTCAAGAATCTTGTCGCAATCGAGCCGATTACGTTACTCACATTAAACAGCATATAGAAGCGGGAGAAAAAATGGGTCCCGATGGCTTGCAACCGGACAAGGGCAAGGTCGAGTCCGAGAGCGAAGAAGAAGAGGACGAGGAGGAGGAAGGATACACGGACGGCGACGACGATTACGAGCCTCCGGCGTACGTCGTTAAGAAATTGCCGAAAGTGAAGACTCAGCCGCCGGAGAGCGAGGAGGAGGATGATCCTTCCGGGCGGATGGACCAGCAGCACGAGAGCGAAGATCGAAAGGAGCAGGTGGTGTTCGTTCGTGGAAAAGACGGCAACATCGTCAAGAAGACGATAAAAACTTTGATGCCGATAACACGTCGGGACGCCCACGAAACTCCATCGAAAAGCTCCAAGCCTTTGGCATCGGCGACACCCAAGAAGAGCGAAGAACCTGTCGCCAAGAGCTCGTCACGTGGCCACGATGACAGCACCGAAGCCGAAGTACAGAAGATCGTCGCTTCGGTATTTAAAGAACACAAAATCCCGCTCAAACATACGACCAACATTCCTCAAGAGAATCAAGGAGCAGAGGGAGCCACGGTGACGACTGTAGCGACCGCGAAAACAGAATCTCCCGCAGGAGGCAGTCAAATACATACGAGAAGCCAGAGCCTGTCGCAGAGGGACGAAAAGACTGAGAACGTCGTAACGGCGACACCAGGAAAGTCTGTCAACACTGTTAAAGTCATAAAACGTATCGTCGTCCGGAAACCCATCAGCTCGAGTGATCAAGCTTCCACGCCAACTGGTAAAGATTCCGAGAGCGTGAGCATCACCCCGAGCCCATCGGGATCCGCAACGAAAGTTACCAAACGCGTTATCGTGCGGCGCATCATTCGCCAGGGCGACACGACTCGCGAGGTTATTATGAACCCTGATGGGACCATTATCGATCCTGCCGAATTGGCCAAATTACCAACCGGCAACGTCGTCAAAAGAGTCGTTGTGAAAAAGGCTCTCGACAATAGAAATTCTTCCTTCGTACAACAAGTTTTGAAGCCGCTGACTGACGCCAGACTGGCCGGAGCTTCGACAACGATCAGCGCCTCGAAATCACAGTCTGAAAATCTGCTCGACGAGAGCCCTAAATTCGAGCTTAAAACTTCACAATCTTCCAGCGCGGATAAATCCGCTGCCAGCCTGAAAAAGGAGAGTTCGGTGATGACCAAGGGCGATCAGGAGACCAAGGAGAAGCTCGAACTACTGGAAAAACGCGTCGAACAACAGAGAATTAAAATCGAAGAGTTGCAAGCACGAAAACAACAAGAGGCCGAGGCGATCGACGACAGCTTACCCGATCGTCACGACGAGTCCGAAGACGAACAGCAACTTCCACTCAAACGTGTATTCGTCAAGAGAAAGCAGAGCATTTACGACGAGGAACAAGAATATGACAACGACGCAGACACCGACGTCAAGAAAGAGCCCGAGATACGAAAAGAGCCGGAAGTCGAGCAAACCCCAACGGAAACGGTCGAAGCCCCGGTCACACGTAGCAAACAATTAGCCATCACAAGCTCCAAAGTTTACACCAAGAAAAAAGTGATTTTCGTTAAAACCGAAGATCCTGGTGAGATCGACGATATGAGCCGAGAAATTGGCAGCATATTGAATTCTTCGGACAACGTTGTTAAGATGCAAGAAAATGTATTAACCAATTTGAGCCAAATATCGGGAATCGGTGAGGCGACCGACACCGTCGTCAAACCTGACGAAGTTTTGGAAGCCGAAGTTTCCGTCAGAGAAGACAATTTCCAGGAACCCATGGAACAAGATGACGACAGCAATAATGAGGACGAAATTGAAGCAAAATTAGAACGCGTGACCCAGGGAACCGACATAATGACAACGACCAGTACGACGAGCGAAGCTGCAATGGACGCGACCGATTCGACGAAAGAAGTTACGATCGAGGCCTCCAACGAGATGATCGAAATCGCGGTCGCTGTAGCCGGCGAGCAAGAAATAACTGAGCACGATGAAAGCGCCACGCTCGCTCTGGTACAAGAGGACATTTCTGGATCTGCTGATATTTTTGAAACTACCGATTCTTCATTGATTTGCCCAAAAACCGAGGTCAACCTAGACGAGTCGGTTATCGAGCTTGCCCACAACGAGACCATTAATCTCAATGACACTAACGAGAGCCAGGACAGCTTAGAGGACAAACTTTCGCAGATGGAAGGTTGATTTTCCGTGTACGCTGGTGTCTTTCTTTAGAACTATACTTTTTTTTATAATTGCCAAAAAAAATGATGGAAAAATTAACGTTTTTTACGCACTCTTTATTTTTAGAAACACTGCAAAAAAAGAAATGAGGTTCATATTTTTTTTTTCGTGGGAAACAATTCTGTTTATTCTCGATAAAACCAGATCGTTAGCTTATTTATCACAATTATTGTACCAATCGATTATTCAGCAGTTGAAAAAAAGGGCAAAAATGGATCGAAGATAATTATTATCTTAACGTTTCTACATTTAAAAAAATTCTCCCATCGTATCGAAGAATACGATTTATTTCTTTTTTTTTCATCGTAACCATTTTTTAAAAAGAAAACATAAATTTTCGCTGATTCTTGATGATTCGCGATTTTTTAAGTTGTCGGTACGTTGTTATAATTATTTTGCGAATATAAATGAAAGGTGAAGGAGTCCGAAGCAGCGAAGAATTTGTAAATCATAACGAAAATACACGGCTGTATCGTAAAGGCATTCATCGGCACGATTTTCAAACGACCTTTCACTTTTCATTTTCCGTAGATATCAAGATATTTGATCGTGGATAAAGATAATGAAAACAATGATGAAAAAAAAGTTAAGCAAGGACTTTGTCACCGGAAATTGTAAACTTTGTGTAAATATTTCATATATGAATTTTGAATATGGTCGATTCAACAATAATCCTTATTATACACGTACGATGTGCGGACGATACACCAAAACTTGGAATTTTCGGCATATTCGATTTTTCAAGCTTTTTACCTCTCGACCGATTATCAAGATTTTGAAATATTTAAGACGCGATAAGAAGAGAACCTTCGGCCCGGTAAAATCTCGATAAATAACTGAATCTGAGTTTTCGTGTAAATTACAGATTATATTAAACATTATTAGGATAAACGATGATACTTTCTTCTCGTTTTTCGACATTAATTACCATGTATGTACATATACACGTTGACATAGGTGCAGGGATCCACGTTTTCTACAACTCTTTCCAACAAAAGTTATTACGAACAAATGAAACGCGATAAAATTGCTCATTTTTAACATGGCAAATCCAACAAATCATCAGCGATGTTTACTACGCTGAACACGATCAAAATTCATTCGCAAAAAAGTGGATTATCGCTCTGCAGCTCGATCCTAATTATTATGGCAAGGCGATAACAATTTTTCCACCCAAAAAAAAGGAACCAATCGCGTTTCTTTTATCATTTATTTACATCAATTATGAAAATTAAAAAATTAAATTTAAACAATACTACAAATAACCTTAGGATAATTTACAATATGCATATAGCGAGACAGCTAAATTTTAACTACGCATGATAAATGGCGACGACCGACAAAGAATATTCGATTATGAAAAACAAAAAATATGAAGATGTATCAAAAAATACAACGTGTGGTAAGTGTCAAAATAAGTTGTTTTGTTTTCTTTGCAAACCTTTCACGAAATTCTCCTTCGTTTCCCTCCGAACGATGCTCTCACTTTCCTGAAAATAATATGCACAGCTACACGGAGAAAACAATTTATTTATAATGAAGAAATATATATTTAGTTGGTACTTCCGCATCAACTGTTACAAAATTCGTTAATGATCGAACAATATCTTTTATCACGATCAAATTTCATAACAGCATTTCCTTGAAGATAATGATTTGTTCGATCGCGTTTGTTTCCCTGAACTCAGTAGATGTTTATGGTCATCGAATTCATTTGCTATCGAGAAAGGTTACGTTTTATCGAATGATTCATTTATTAACTATTAAGAAATGTTTATTTCAGACAATCGCGAGAGTCTCAAAGAAATGATTCATTAACTGTTCAAAAACATTTATTTCACCGTATCCAACTTTACATTTGTTTGCAGTCAACAAATCCTGGTACATACTATAAATAATTTGTTTTCTCAGTGCCAATTGGACAAAATTTGAATTATATATTTCATCGATATGATTCATGGACCATTACCATCGGCCGGTACTAATGCACGTTCCATATATACAGGGCGATTCAGAAAAACTTGCTGTTCGGGTGTTCTCGGGTTCAGAACGATATTCAAAGGATTCCTACATGGCCGTTTTTTTAAATTTACGGTCCAGTCTTTGAATAGCAATCGAATCGAAATTACAATCGAATTTAAGTTTCTTCAGCCAAAGACCGTCCCATTGACTGAGAAAACTTTAATTCGATATCATTTAAAAAACGGCGTAAATTTTTCAAAACGGCAAGTAGGAATCCTTCGAATATCGTACCGAACCCGAGGATACCCGGACATCAAAGCTTTTTGAATCACCCTGTTACGAGACGTATATTTACATGGAAATAAAAAAAAAATCGATTAATCTGGAGAGCAGAGTTTATCGTAATCGCGAGTGACCGCGATTAATTGGAATAACCAGAAATTTCTGGTTTACAGAACATAAACTCAGCGACGATCACTCACAAATATCGTTTATCGATACTTTCGTGCCCAATTGTCATCAGAGATCAGAGATTGATCGATTTATCGAATTTTTTGTTTTGAATCGTTGAAATCATTTTTGCGCTAATTTTTCCATCATTTTCCGGAAATTGACATTATCTCGTGAGCAGAGTTATCACGGCTGAATAAACAATGCCATAAAAAATAGATTTCGTGATATTTGGGCAAAGCACGAAGCAGCATTTCGTTCTCATACGAATTCGCCTCAATGGAAAACTTTGTCTCGCGTTATTTTTTCCTCGTATATGTTTATTATTTTATCCTCATAAAAAAGTTCGCGATGGTCAAGATTTCGGCGATACGAAAAAGTTTTCTCAAATAATCGACGATAGTCCAGTTTTGCGCACGTAAACACGTGTTTGTTTACTCGTGACGATTCGACCGGGCCACGACGACTTCGTTAGAAAAGACGAGTCGACTTTGTGCACGATTTTACATTTTGACAGGTCTCGGCAACGGCGAACACAGTTTGACCTGCGAGAATAATTATGTTAATTGCAATCGATCGGGCTAACGTTCAATTACGCGTTGTCTGCCCATTAACACATACACACACGATTCACACCGAATACGTAATTGTATGGACGTCAACGCAAGGATCAGTTCCATTGTCGTCTCGATATTCGGAAAGACCATGTTATCATTATTTGCTAATCACTTCGAAATAAAAACCGCCACGAGCAGGACAAAACAAAATTCTAAATAATTGGTCGACAATATTTCAGGTTTATCAAATAATTCCTGCGAGAATAAACGAGAAACAGTTATTGTCTTGCAAGTTGCGTGATTTTTATTCTCTCCGAGGCGACGTGTCATCGCCCTCTGAATTTTCTCGAATTATTTCAATAACATCGAGCCCCGAAGCTCAAACGGTCGTTAAAATCGTCCAAGAAACGAATCGCTAACACTTGGCACTGAGATTTTATCGTTTTCGAAATAAACGATCGAGTCTCATTGAAAATTGACAGTTTACGATCATAATTGAATTATGAATACACATGATTACTTGACAATAAAAATATACCCAATGATACGGACATAACGATCCCACGTTATCTGTCGTGAATGTCCCAAATTATTATACTTTGACGAAATATTTCAACGTTCTACCATTTTCCGATAAAGAATTGCTGCTTCTTTCTCTAAGAACAACGAAAAAAACTTTATTTCGTTCGAACTGATGAGGATTAGTTGAGTTTGATGAATTTTTTAGGCTTCAACATTGAATTTGGTTTTTGCAGAAATTCTGACACAATTTGACAGGAGAAACAACAAAAAATTCAATTTTTTTTTTGAAAACTCGTTGAGAAACTATTTGATCGAAATTTCATGAATTTAGTGAATCGAAAGACTGTCGGCCAACTATAATGATGCGACGAAAGAAATGTTGTTAATTTTCAAAAATAATTCTGTTGACTGTATCGAAAAAATGTCGAAATTTTCCGATAAAAATGGATTTCGAGTGTAGAACTCCGTGGCTCGTTGAGAAGAAAGAAATTGACGGATAAATCGTCCGCAACGATCAGCTGTTAATCACGTGTCGCTTGGATGGTCATCACGTCTGATAAGCCAAAAATCACTGACCAGCCACGTTGAGAGTAAATGTTCGAGGGCGAAGACCCGTCACGATATCGTCTGCATTTTCACTCCTCCCTCGCAACTTAATATTCGCCGGTACTTTTCCCGCGCGAAAAGGATAAAGTTCGAGATCGATTTATTTTCCATGCATATTACATTTTAATCATATTTAATCGGTGCGGCGGTCTATTTCCAGCGCACGAACCTTTCGCGAGATGCTGCGAAATTATTGATTGACCCTAAACTAACAGCATGGCACTTGTTTTTCTATGAGGATACCAGGTCGTTGGGTCAGGACAGTTTTCGTGGTCCCTTACTTCTCAATTGTGCTCCGTGGGACAATATTTTTCCGTGTGCTTTTCGAAATTTCAGAGAAAATGGAAAAACTTGCGAATTATGATTTAAAAAGTTTTTTCCTTTTTCTATGGCGATATTTTTTATGTTTGACGTCGATTCGCTCGTGCAATTTTGCATGTTAATCTGCGAGTCAGTCGTCCACACTGGGTCTAGGAAGCCCGTGCAACTAATTGCTCAAAATTGCAAGGTAAATTATCACTCGCCAAGGCCAATTAATCCGAGCTTATCAGGGACTGTGCAACGATTAAATAATATCGGAGTTCCGATGAACGTGACCTCATCGGCCACGTACTACGTACTGACTTTAACCTAAAAAGTAGAAAATGTAGAGCTCTGATGATCTAAAAATACGTCTAACGTATAAAAACTTACAGAGTGTCCAAAAAAATTTCGCCTCGTATTCTCAGGCGACGCAGATCCCCAGAATCTGGTGAGAAAACATAATTGGACAACTTTGTTCTCCGCCTCAGAGTTTTCGGAATATTTGAGACTCGATCGCGATCGTCAGAGCACGAGAAAAAAAATGTCCGGAGTTATTTTGTTATGTGAAAACGTACATGAACCGAATATTTTGTAAACACGAGACGAAGCGAAAATTTCAAGTGCGAAAGTTGGCTTGGTCGTAGCGCTCGATCCCCCTGAACGTCGCCTCTGTTATTGATCAAGGACACTCTCCCTTCAAAACACTACGATCGACTAAGGCTTGCCTACACTTTCGCTTCCTCAACTTCCGAGACACCCTGCACATGCGAAACTATACTAAATTATTAATGCACGAGTAAAACGCGAGACGAACTGACGCCAACGATGAAAACGTGCCTATAAATAAAATTGATCTACCGATTGTAGCGTGGACATTTTTTCAACTTTTCAAAGTTTATAATCCAAAGCATAACGATACGAAACTTTGGTTCAGTAATTCGAAAAAGAATTCAGCGCAAAATAGAGCCCGACGATCGATTGTTTTTGTTTTTTTTCCACATGGAATCTATGACTATTCGAGACGAGAAATATTTTCTGAGAGTTCGCACGTTCCAGAGTAAATAACATTCCAAAGAAACTATAACAAGAATTGAAAGAAAAAAAAACAATTCGAGAATGTCGTCTAGAAAAATGTGAAACCTCGAGAATAATTTTTGTGTTGGCAAAACAAGAAGCTTGATTAGTATTCGAGTTGCATCTCAGAGAACATCGTTTTTTTCGAGCATTCCGGAAGGTATCATTCATAAAGTGTGAATACTGATTCGTAAAAAAAACTTTCATTCGGTCCGAATATTTACGCTCGACAAGAACCCATAAGAAAAAAGAGTCGGTGAAGGAAGGTTCATGGGCCTTGTGGACAATAGCAGGAGGAAGAACGTTGAAAAGAAAGATTTGCGTAAAAAGAATGAAAAGCAGGCTGTTTTTGTCGAGGCTGCACAATAAAAACAATTAAGAACACGAGGCTGTCTGAAAGATTTTGGAAAGTCACCTTAAGCGGGGGTCATTTTGAGCGATCGAGTTTTAGATGACGTCAAAGATTAATTGGGTCCACGTTAATGCGGTCGTGGAACAAAATCTCGTCGGAAACGCACGCGAGAGACGATTTTTTTTCCCGACGTTCTGATCTAATCGTACAAAATTCCTTTTGTTTATGTTTTTAAAACTCTCGATCAATTGCAGCACATTCATAAAATTTGCATCACGCGACCAAGCAATGGATCATTTCTCACAGCCCGGAATGTCTGAGATATCAATTCTCAACGACAGAAGCAACGACTTTGTTACATATGACGAAGAAAAAGGATAAAGTATATAGTAAAAAAAACGGTCTGTACACGAGCACATCGCAGTGACTCAATCAGGAGATACGGGCACGTGATTAGCTCGTGCTTGTTTAGAAATATGTCAATTGTTGCGGGACCAAAGCCCAATGGACAATTATGACAATGTACTATCTCGGTTTGCACGCTCCTTCGAATTAAGATCCAAATAGTTAATCGTATGATTCATTCTATTCTTAGAAACGGAATATTCCAATCCCATTCATTTTTCGGAAGGAAACTTTCACCGAACCTTGACCCTCCAAGTGCATACTGGATCGTTTTTACCCCGAGAATTTTCAGTCACTGATAGTTCGACATTTCTTTATCGTTTTCGTCGAAAAAAAAAAAAATTTAGGACCATAATAATTATTACAAAAATCGTCTCTGGGGGGAAAAAAAGAAAAAATGCATATTTACCGGAATGGAACTATTCGAAAAACACGCTGGGTCACATTGACCCAATATGCCCTCATGGGACGTGTTCATTCGAAGAGATAAAGTTTCTTCACCTAAAAAATTAACATTTTTCTCCTGAGACTGAAAAAAAAAGAAATTTTCTGGACTTAGCATTAAAAATGTTTGAATTTTTTATATTTTATTGGTGCTCTACTTTTCAGACGAATTAGATTGGTGTCCGTCTGTAACTGTTCGTAACTAGGAAAAAAAAAACGGTAATTCGAACAATTTGATTTGCAAAAGTTGTAACGTTCTAATGCATAATGATGTCTCATCAAATACATTGTAGCGTGGCGCGTTTCCTGCAACAGAAATCGCTGGCATTCGTCCGAACGTGTGCAAATGCGAAAGAGTCAGAGCGTTAAAGTTCATTGGTTCATAAGGCTCGGGAACAACGTTCATCGTTTTCGTCTACAGTCGGAGTTTTCGAAATGGAGTGGATGAGTTTATCGACGGAAAACTTGGTCTTTCAATAGCGCGATAAAATTTGGAAAAAACAATGAAATCAGTGAAAGGGAGACGGAATAATAAATGACGTTCGCAATTATAAGATTCGTGAACGGTCTGTTATTCCCTATAGAAATAAGCGTTGTGATGAAATATTTAAGTATCAGAGTCTACGCGTATTACGAGAGTGAGAAATCTTCAATCGATGTTTATATTTTTCGCTCGCGGTATCAGCGTGACTCGATGTTCGCAGGGGGTCTCTTTTGTTGCTATGAAAATATGTGTAGCAACTGATAGGAACGCGAATTCATCTCATAAACATAAAAATCGCGCAAGAAACGAAGATAATGAAAGGTCATGTGATCGACGCAACTTTGCCCTCTGTACACTGGTTTTAACCTCTTTTTTCCGACCAAAGCATGTCGAATTTTGATAGTGTTCCGCGAAACGTGGACCTTTTATTTTTTACGGCGAATAATCACAAAGAAAGTAACAAAAAAATAAACACAAGATTGCCAGCGTCTTTGGCAACGACGCTAATATTTCCTTCGGAAATAATTTCAGAAAACCGTCGTCTTTGCACCAAAAATATCATATTTCTACTGAATTAGTCACAGCCATGGTTTGCTGGGTCTTCGACACTCGGCTCAGACATCTAGGAAGTGACATTGAAAGAGTCAAAGTCACGTCTGTATGTTTGAAAAATCTTGAACGATTTTCGTGCGTGTCTGTACTATCAAAAGTCTCTGAGAACAAAGATTTGGCCAAGGGAGATGCAGAGTCAAGCGCTGGTCCTGTGTGTCGTTCTGAGAATTTTGTGATAGCGAAAAAGTCTTCCACGTTTGAGTGGCGTGTTTGATTGCGAGCCGAGTGCTTCGGAAATGTATTGCGAACCAGGCAGAAGTGCAAGTGTACTCGGTTATGACGTACAACGACGTCCTAACTCGGGGTGTGTGGCACGTGATGCTTCGGAGCATGTATAGAATTTTACCAACGCGACTACACACGAAAATTCGGTAAATATGCTCGTCGATGCTCAATTGAAGGCTTTCCGAGCAAATTTGCCGAAATTTTTCATAAAAAACGTGCGTCTTCACGAAAATTTGGGGTTAGGTTTCGTAAATAAATAACAAAGTTCGAGAACCGTGGGAGTTTGATGGAAGAATCGTAAAGGGCTGGACTTGCAGGGTCAAGTTGACTCAGAGTCCCCCGTAGATCGATACATATACATATAGGTGGATGCGCACACATGCATATGGATATAGCTGTACTTAATAAAGCAAAGAATAGTTGGTTGGTCGGCGGGGAACCGGGTTGCGCGCACCTGTACGAACGTGCTCCGTTCGCGCCGATCGCGCCAGCAATTCATGATGAAGCGCGCGATGCACGGTCTGTGTAGTGCGCGAACGCGTGCGCAGCTTTGTGCCGCTCTTCTGCGGCTGGCGTGTTCCGCTCTGAACCAATGGGAAGCTCTGTTTCGGTGGTACGACTATTCTAGCCCACGCCGCTTGGTGGGGGTGAAAAAAAATCTCGCATGTTGCCGCGCTATAGTAATAGTTCACGTTGAATGATTATAAATATATACATACGTGTGGATGAGAACGAGGCGTGTATAGCTGGATATTGCATGTGGCATGTGGCAGAGAAAGAGAAATAAACACACTGCTGGCTAGTGAGACAAGGGCAGCGTGAGAACAAGGGAGACGCGCAGGAAAACGTTAGTCGTTCAGTCTCTACGGCCATAGACTATACCTACTCATGATAACTTTTCGTATGAAAGTTAAACTCCTGCCAAATCTAGCGGAACGCTTCTTACGAACGTTCATCGAACTAATTATGGTCCCTCCTTGAACCTCCCAAAAATTCCTGAATATATTATTCCATGCATGCTCTCGTTTTTTCTTTCTTATTCTACCACTTTTCCCATCGATCATTTTTCAACGTGGAACACAAAACAAAGGATTTTGTAATTGCGAGTCAAGAAACTCCTCGGAACGTTGAGTTATCGACAAAATCATAAATTTGTGGATATTTTCGATATCAAACATGATTGGCATCTACCGTGTTAGGCCGTTAGATTGCCTAGTCGTGTCTGTAATTTACAGCTATTACAGATACAGGGCATTCCGATCGTATTTTTTTTCCATTAATTCGGAACGACGATAAGAACAAAATGCGTTGATTCTGAATTTTATTAAAATTTCCTAACTGCTAATGTAACTGATGACAACATATGCAGCCGAATTAAATAATCGGATATTACACTTCGAGTTTCGAATAAAATCTGCCCGAGGCGTGTCCAATCCCCGCGCGGACGATCTAAAATTCGGATGCATCTTTATTCATTCTATAAGACTTTATTCAGTCAATTCTTTTGATACGCAGTTTAGACCCATCCTCTGTCTTTTTAAATCGACATTGAGATTTTTCACTAAAGTATATGCGAGACACAACATAATATCCGGAAAAGGCGAGTTGATTTATTCGTCGTGAAGAAAAAGAAATGATAAAATAGATATTCACTTATTTAAATTTACTGAAAGTGCACGAATAATTGTTAAGGTTGACGAAAGCTCTGGTTTACAAAGAAAAATTTGCAAGTGTTTACGTAGCACAATGCATACTTATATCGAAACGTCACATATACACACTGTCGGATGATCCGGAGTACTCGAAATGTCCGAATTGTTGACGATTTTTTTCTACGATAACAAAGAACCCGAACTGACACGCAATTAAAGTTTTGATTGTGGTTGTTAGGTCCTTTTTTTTGGACAAATGGTGAGATTATCAGCTCCCACGAGTAACATAGAATCGCCCATACACATGTATACAGATATATTTCAAACGTAAATGAATACTCGTGCGTATATATACATATATACACGATTTTAGTACGCGAGGCGTCCGAGATCCCCGGGGCGTCGGTTTTACCCGCGAGCCCCACCACCGAACGTTTTCTGCCGCCTCGTCTCGTTTCCCCCTGTCAATTCGATATAAGCTTGGCGAGCGTAGCTATCGTGCCACCTTTAACGAAAGGAGGTAGTCCGTGATCGACCGTTTACGTCCGCGTGCTTATTTTGTTTTTTCTCTACGTACCGTACGTTCTCCGGATTTATTTTATTTTATTATTTTCTTTGAAAATTACCAGTCTTCGAATCTCGGCTCATTAGTTTCGGAGTTTTGAGGAAGAATTAAAAGAAAAAGCACGGTCGTTTTGAGCGTCAGTCGGGAACTCAAAACCCGAGGATAAACTCGAACACAGCCACGAGTTTCGTTAACCAGTGTCTATACCAACGAAATAGAGACACCCACGTTATCAAACGACTCCGAATCTCGTCGTTACTTTTCATCGAATCAGGTTGATCGTACAGTTGCGATAAAAAAAACCGAATATATTTGTTATTTGTTGTTCTTCGCGAGAAACAAGTGACAGTTCGAGGGAATCGCCCAAATTCGAAAACAACACGATAAGCTGAGCTTTTAGCTTTCGATCGAGTTTGCAGCGAGCTGACGACGCGAGTCGTTTTTTTTTCTACGTGAAACTGATTGATTATCGAGAATCCGTGCCATGATTAGCTACGGGGACATGACGGCGACGGACGTCGAGAACAGCAGGTTAGTGTACCATTTCTTTTTTTTTATTGCTCCCACTTCAGAGAAAAAAAAAACTTGTAACGTGCTATCGATAAGTACTACGAAGAGTTTCCTAACCTTTTTCCTCCATCGATTCACACATTCGAACACTTTCTTTCGCAGCCATGTTTTTTCCCTCCCCCAAACACCGCCTTTTTTACGGTTTTGTTTTCGGTTTTTCTCCAAATTTATAATACTATGCATTCGAAAATGTTGCGATGAGTTAAAAATTTCGAAATTCCATTCAAAGCCGAACTCTCTTCGATCAAACTGTGTGCCCCTCCCTCTCTGTCTTTCTCTCTCTCCCTCGCACTCGTGCACACTCGGCGGCTCTCGTTCTTGTGACCGCGTTTAAGTGGAATTCCCGACCGGGATTAATATTCCCCGAAAATCCTTTAGATTCAGCGTTTATTACTTCGTTCGTTTAAACTCAAAATGTATACGACACCCTCAATAACCTCTTCACAGAAAAAAGCCTTTTTCTTTCAAAATATGTCGGCTTTTCGAAAACATTGTATATTCAACTATGCATACACTGTGTATACACTTCTTTCGAGGCGTCTGGCGAGCCTCGCAGCGGACGCAATGTCACGCGATCCAAGCTCTACCGGCGAGACCAAAACTTCGACATTGTTTTGGTTTAGTGTTTTTCATTATTTTTTCAATATCTTTTTTCCAGTGAAAGTAAAGTTCCGGTATAGCGTTAAGATCACGATCACTCATCTTGTAAACACGCATTGTTTTCTTTCACTGTATTCCAAGAACCGTTGTGTTCAAAATAAAACTTGATCGATGATATTTCTTGTGATATTTCCACAAAAAAATATCCTCGTGAATGATAATAATTTTATAAAAATTCGCATTCACATTCCAAATCGGATATTCAATATAAATCAACAATGGAGCGGGAAAAAATTACACAAATTTTTTAAATCTCGCACAGGCGACATGAAAATTAAGAAAAAATAAAAACAACGCGACTTTTTTGAGCGAAATATTATTCGTAGCTTGAATTACTGTAGAACTAATTTTCAACGAGCCTCTAGAACTTCGTATATGCAGATAAAATATATTTGCACGTTCGGTCCTTGGCCCAAATGCGACAAACCAACGTAGTATTTGGTCTCAGCGACATTTGTAACAAAGTTCTCAAATGAAAAAATGAAATTTAGTGAATTTTCTTCAACGTAGTTTTTCAAAACTTTATAAAAAAGAAGCAAAATGAACGGAGAAGGAAAATACTTTGACATCGTCGAAACTACTAATATTAGCAAAGATATCGGAACCGATCGTTCGATGTTTTTGAGCACTTAAGTAAATTCGTTGTCAAGGTTGATAAACGCATATCGATCGCTATCTTTCCGCTACTAAAATGGGCCGAACTGCGTCGGCTTGTGTTAATGTGAATTCCAATTCGTACAGTCGAGTATAAAAATAGACAAAAAGTAACTAATTTCTAACGATTAAATTGAAAAAAAAATCTTTTTGTGTATTTTTTGCAAATGGGACAAATTCACGCGACAAGATAACGACATTATTCCATTTACCAATGTAATGGCGCCACATTTTTCATTCTGAATCGCTTCAGTTCCAACTATTCTTCCGTAAGCTTCTGGCAGACAAGTGCAACTCTTTATCTATGACGATAATTAATCGTACGAAAGTATCTGATGATTTGCATTCGCCCCTAAAAATCGAGGGACTCGTCCCGAAAAAATGAAAAATATTTCGCTTCGGAAAGTTCTCGAAATTCATTAAACACAATCGAAAAAAAATTCGAGCTGTTGTCTCGATCCTGACATTTTCCAGTGTAAAAATAATTTTGGGAAACTCTCATTTCTGTTGGCCTTAACGCTCGGTTTTGCGGAAAATGTCATTCGAGCTGAACTTTGCGACGCAACAAATGTTTTTCAAGCTTTTACGTATTTCTGGGATTGAAGCACGTTTTATCTAAATTCTCCATCTGCTTCGCTACTCCAGGAAAGTTGTTACCGAGTCCTGAAACTTTTAGCAACTCTCTTCATTACTTTGGCAGCAATCTCCGTCTCCATGGCTTTTTGTTGAGGGCTAATCGCACGATTGAGTCGCACATGAAAATTTATCTACCCAAGCAATTGCCGCGGCTAATTTTTCCTTCTATATCGCTTCGGCGCTCCTCGTATACATTGATTCATCTATATCTAACGAATACATGTGTACATCGAAACATCCGATCGCGCCACTTACAATGAGGCACGTTACAAGTTGGCAAACTCACGACATATCCGAGACACTGAATACGTCGTCGTGCGTGGCGCGTATTTTCAGAGTCTCTCACTCGAAAAAGTATGGCGATTTTATATCCACGAGCCAAAATATAAACTCGTACGACCAACGACGCCCACGGATGAGGTTCACCCGCCATGTCCACGTTTTTCTACCACATCGATCAAAAAGATTTCTGCCTCATAAACTCGATCTAAAAAAACATTTTCCAACAATCACAGCATTTTGTTTATCGTTAAAAATTGTTTAAAAAATAAATTTTCTAACGTTTCGTCAAAATTTCGTAAAAAATATTTTATCGGCATTCCCGAGCTACATTCCTGCGGAGGATTCTTCGAAATCGGTTCAGTGAGATTCACGAGAAAATCGTTGCAACGGATTTCTGCAGTAGAGACTTTCGTATCGCGGAGAATCGTCGATGGCTCAACGTTAAATAAACAAACGAATATATATTGGTGTCTGATGAACTTTTCGGTAGCTCAGTCTTGTTTGAAATTTAATGACGCGCAAAAGTACACACGAGTCTACTTCTACATACGAATTTTGCTTGCGTCATTACATTTCCGAGTTGCGTTCGATTGTCGCGAAAAGTTCGAGCAAACACGATGTCGAAGTTCGCATCGTTAAAATGCAATGAAAACTCATTATTTTGAGCACGTGCGACATTTTTGGAAAATATTCATCGAAAATAGTGGGTCGGACGTTTTTTTGCCATTCCAAAACTGAATTTACTAGAAAAAAAAATTCAAAAAATGGATGAATCATCAAAATAATGATTGAAAAATAAATTTTGCGGTTTTTTCTAAAAATACAAACTTCAGTATCGTCGTTTTCGATTCGAGAATGTTCGCTTTGTCGTTGACATTGACGTTCGGTCGTCGAAACGCGGCGCAATTATGTTTCGGAAGTTTGCAACGTTCAAATGCAACGAAAAATATTAATATTTATTAATAATTTGTTTAATTTTTAAAGTGATCCAAATTTTTCAAACCGATACATTTTTCTGGGGCAAAAAACCGATCGTTTTATAATCATGAGCCTGAAGTTTGCATCGACGCGATGCCACGAAATGAAAAAAAAAAGATTCGTCACTTTTTTATTTTACGAATCCATTCGTAAGGTCTAAAAAAGGCAAAAGTCAAATGAAGAAAAAAAAATCGATAAAAAGTGACGAATTATTATTATTTGTTTTTTTCATTTCGTGGCATTGCGTCGATGCAAACTTCAGGCTCATTTATGATCGCAATTTCATTCCGAAAATGAATAATTAAAATTATTAATTATTTTTTTGCCTTTGGGACGAAGCAAACATTTTTGTACAGAGTTTGATCGCCATAAATCGACGATCGTTTTTTTTTTGCCAATTGAAAAGTGCATTTTTTGTACTCGGTGGATTTTCTTTTTCAAAGTTAGAATGATGAACGAAAAAAAATTGCTCTTTGGGTTACTACGACGCAAAATTCGATGCACTACGTTTGTGCATTAGACGCGTGTATCTATGAATGGAAAAAAGTGTTTATGACGAAGTACGGGTTAGAGGTTTCCGGAAAATTCTCTTCTTTTACCTTGTCATCATCGAGAAGCTCGGGAGGCTTGATTCGTATAGCAATTTTATTCGCGAGTCGTACGTGCACGCGTATATAGGACCCTCCGATGAAATAGCTCGTCATGTCTTCGACGCTGTCGTTTCGTCGTTCACTTTGCGATGCGCAGTTCTCCTCGTCGACCATCTCTCGAGACTTATACAATATTTATTTGATTGCTCCTTTCATATCCGCGAGATTTTTTCTTGGTCATCACGAATCTACGACGAGATCATGAATAATGAAATTAAATATGCTGCACGAAGACGCGCCAATCCCTTGGCATCGAGAGACGAGACTGCAGTTCGCAATTTTGGGATCCAACGAAAAATACATTTTTCTATTAACTCTTTGTTCGATTTTCAAAATCATTTTCGTACCGATTTTGTGTTTGGATCGTAAAAAAATATCGTTTTATTATTCGGACCAAATATTTAATAAAAATCAGAATTTCGTTGCATTCCAACTTCATCATCGTGGCATCGAGATGAGTTCCGTATTTCTCGTTTTCCCGCCAATTCAGACGAGCCTTAAGTTTGCATCGACCCAATGCCACGGGATTAGAATTAAAAAAATTGATTCGTCGCTTTTTTTTCGATTTTTTTTTTCATCAGTAAAATAAAAAAGTGACGAATAATTTTGTTTTTTTTTTATCTTCATTTCGTGGCATTTCGTTGATGCAAACTTCAGGCTCATCCACAGTTCAGACGCATCCTCGATGTTTCCACGCGGTTGCTTTCGTTTTCGACCGCCAAATTCACCGAAAGTTTGTTTTCTTTTGCGTTTGCCCACCAAGAACGAGGAATTTCTTCGAATTTAGCTAATTCGTTGTTCCTCGTCTTCGCTCGTCGGGGGAGGAAGCCAGCGCGAAGCGGGTACGACGACCGCGGAATGTTCGGTTCACGTAATACCCTTACGTGGCAAATCTCTTCTCCCCTCCGCCCCGCGCCCCTCTTTCTTTTTTTTTCTTCTGTAAAGTCTGACTCGCGCCGATACTCTCACGATCTCTCAAGAGCGCGACAGAGTGACGCGGAATCAAAGAGAAAAATCATTCCTCACAGTGCATTGAGTCTTTATGAGAAAAAAAACGTTATTAAATTTCCGGGCACGACGTTATTACTATACACAGTTCCCGCATGATATTCTTCCTTCTGACGTATTACGCAACCAATAGCACAACGCCAGATCATTCTTGTACACATAGACATACGTATATAAGTAGCTATGCACACAGATTACGTACGAAGAATTGATAAACCGCCTGGACTGCGGTTCCAGGCCTGATACCAACTTACCCATTCGTTCTCGTTACGAGATCGATCCCAGAAATCTCATTTTCGATTCCCAGTAAAACTCAAACGATCGATCTTCGTAGATATGGCGGAATGAGTCATGGCATCGGATTTTTTATCGTCGAAACGCAAGGAACGCGGGTTAAGAGGAAAAAAAAATGTATGGCACTCAAAAAAAAAAGGAATCGTTAATTTTTTTGTCGTCGGTCGAAATCGGCGAAAATATCAAAATTTTCCTTTGTTTTTATTTCTCTCCATTTTGTTTTCGGTCGCACGAATGTTGATTCCGATCAAATGAATTCCTTTGATGTTTGTTGCGAAGAAAATTGCCTCACTGCTTCCGGCAATGAATTCTCGAGTCTTTCCTATGATTTTTCTTGTTTATGTTTATTTTAGTGGACGTCGCATTGGATTTCGTAGTTAGGCAAATAGATCCTTTCTTTTTTGGGTTCCCGAGAGCACGGTGGGCTCGACAACGTCGCAGAAATTATTGGTCAAGACGTGTATTCGTTCTGTTTGACCGGAGAATCTTTGCCAGCCCCATGACACGAGCCTTTTTCACGCGGGCAATCAAAACGTCCGGAGATAGTTTGAGATATCAATTAGAAATACATAAATCTTGGAGCTCGGAAATTTATCTAATTTCTTACGAAGGTTTTTCTCTAATGTAATTAGTTGCCGAGGCGACGCATACCATTACGAAAATGTGCTTTGCATTCAATTCATCGAATGGCTCATCGTGTTAATTACATCTTTGCATCGACTGTCTTAATATTCGAAAAATGCTTTGGAAATGTTTCACAATGTTTTCGAAGCTCCTCGTTCCCGGACTTTCTAGCACGGGAGTGCGAATCGTTTTAAATTTTTTTTTTTTTTTTTCACTCCTTTGAAATATTTTTCGTGCTAATTTTCATCGAAATTTCTTTCGTCATTTATTATTCGAATAATTCGTCGACTCCCGGCCGATGGAAATTACAAATTTATTTCTGAAACTTCGGTCGACTGGTGTGCATGTTTTTAGTTTTGATATTAAAAATCGATTTATCGTTTTTAAATAAATAAAAATCTTGACGAACGATAAAAATCGATAAATCGAGTTTTGAAAAATCAAAATTGAACCGTAAAAATGCGAGACGTGATTTTCAAAACAAACCTAACTTTTTGACCGAATTGTCAACGAAAATACTTGAACGAATCGATTTTCATTTTTAATTTTTTCATTTTTTAATTGTTTTTTTTTTAATCATTTTTATTTTTTGAAAATTAATTTTTATCGTTCATTAAGTATTTTCGTTGATGATTCGGTCGAGAAGTTTGGTTAGTTTTGAAAATCACGTACCGCATCGAAATGGACAGTGGAACTTTCGTTCGGTGTCGAAGAAAATGCAAATCGCGAGCTGTGCCATGGCGAGCATGAGGTGGGCTTCTTGTCGAGCTTGTACCTTTATTTAATGAACCGGTATTAAGAGCAAACGTCCTCGACTTGTATGCAGAGCCATACATTCCAATGTCCATATGCCTGCGAACCGCGTGGTCGTTAAACTTTTACTCGATAAAAATCAAGAGCCTGAGATTGAACATTTTTCAAAACGTTTTTCCTCATTAAGAACCTCCCGTAATTTGCCAATTATTACTGCCATTTTGCGCTTTATTTAACGACCCAAAATTTTACGAGTGCCGATCTGCACTCCGATGTTTGTCGGAGTGTTCAATTTTTTTTTTCACGGTTCTTACTAAATTATTCAAAAAAATCGTCAATTTTTACACTTTTGAACTTTTTCCCGGAAAAAATATTACGAAAAAAAAAAAAAAAACTGTTCAATTCTTGAACTTTTAATCACAATGAAACGTGACTGTGCGAAAAATAAAAATAAGCCGCTCTTGCGAGATGGTAGACCGGAGACGATGGCACGTATTCGGCTCGCGTCTGGCCTATTAAACGAAATCGATTATCGTAACCAAAGTCCGAATACCCCAAGGCCCTAGCCGGACGCCAATTTGGGCCACTGGAATCTAATCCCAGCTACGTCATTTCCATACACACAATACATACATAAACATCGAAGTCGTTCGTCGATCCGCGACAGTTTAATTTCACATTTTTTACCATCGCACTCACTCACAACCAAAGAGATGAGAATAATAAAAATCAAAATGAAAACACACACACCATGACGAACATTCTCAATATTTCCAAGAGAAACGTCTGCTCCAAATTTCTCCGAGAATTCTATTGATAATAATTGGCCCCTTTCTCGTCACCCAAAAACCCTATTTTTCTGGCCGCCTCAACAATTTGTAACCAATAACAAACGCTTCGTCATCTCTACAGAGAAAGAACAAATGATTAAAATTTCTTTAGAGAAGAATTTCGAATTGTTCGTTTTTTTTTTTTTTTCATCGAATTACTCCTCCGGATAAAATAATGATTGTTGGCGGATTAAAAATCCAGCCTAATTGCCGAGAGTTACAAAACGCAGTGGTAAAGCTAACTGTAGTGTAGACTATCGTAATTTTTACAATATCAGAGTCTGATTGGTAGGCTGTGTGACGGAGAGACTCCGCGGTCAGATACAAAACTCTTACGAGGTAAAAGTAGAAAGTCACGATCCCGAACAACTACGACCAAGTCGAAGAGCGACCACTGTTGCTTGTCGCTAATGCAACTCGTCGCACACTTGAAATAAACACACATGTATATAAAACGGCGGTTCTTTGTGTGGGTATAGTCGAAGGTGCCATGTGCTCTACGAGAGTTTGTTTACCATCGGAGTATTACGCGAGCTCGAAATTTTCTTTCTCTCTCTGCATCGCGTTTCTTCGCCCCTATAAACGTTCAACAACACTCTCGCGTTTAACCTTGCGTCCAAGCGCAATAACGTAATTATGCTCTACGTGACACGTTAACCAACGTGTCGCGCGTAGAACCTTCCAGAAATATCATAACGTTGACCATCCGCGAGTAATCCACCGTCCGATAACCCGAGACAAACCAAGTCTCCAAGCTTTCTAACCACGTTTTACAATAAACGATGCTATCGTAGCGTAAATGTACGCTCCAGAAGATCTGCTCTGCGAAGGGTCGTATCCAAAGTATCGAAGAAAACATCACGCTTCTCATGGGCTTCATGGGAATCGATTGAAAACAAAAAATGATTATAAAAACCAAAGTCGTGCATAAAGCTCAAGTTCGAATCGTTGCAATCCAACGAAGAATCTTCATTTTCTATTAATGTTTTGTTTAGTTTTCAAAATTATCCAAATTTTTTGAGCTCATATACTTTTTGGGTCCCGGAAATCGATCGCTTTATTATCAGAATTACATTTTCCATTTGAATATTGAGCATTGCCTCGGAAACAATATAATTTCGTTGCATTCGAAAAAAACAAAGTTCCTCTGTTAATTGTTTATTGAAATTCGAAAAACCATCACAATTTTCGTACCAATTTTGTCTTTGGAGCCTAAAAAAATATCCTTTTATTGTCCTCGATGAGAATTTCATAAGAATCACGACATTTTTTCGAGGAAAAACGGAATTTCGTTGGATTCCAACGTTGCAAACTTCAACACCGTTTGGTCACCTCTTTGATTTTATTTTCGCATGCAACGACTTTCCTGGCAGCTTAATTTATTAATAGCATTCGTTAGACATTGAGATCGATCATTTTCGGAATTCAAGGTCAATCGAACCTTTGAACGGCGCTCGAGAAACTTTTTGAGGTACTTTTATCTCTGGTAAATTGAAATCGCAATAACCCGTATGAATAAAGAAAAAAAAACACACACACACACACACACACACACACGCAGACCGATCGGAAACTTATTTACTTTGTCGCACCTTTGTCGTATCTCATTTGATAAGCAAATCAATGTTGACACGTTCTCTTGAACTCTCTTCCTCGAAACTTTCTCCTGTTATTATTATTCTCCATTTCCTACTCATCGTCTATTCGATTCGATGCTTTTATTATTTATTCATTTGGACAATTATATATTCGTATCGATTTAATTGGCATTTATCGCGTCGCGTGCACATATTCATGAAAACGAGATCACGACTCGGTTGCATGTAAACAACGCGTTTACATTTGAATAAAGGTCGTCGACTCCCGGAGCAACAAATTCATCAGCGATGATTTTTTGTACTTTGGAGATTCGATCCAATCGAACGATCAAAGATTTTTGATCGATTCTTTCTTTTGGTCTCCTCGTGGCAGGTTCCACTTCCGGTTGTCTCGGTATTTTTTCTCTCTTCGATAAATTTGCACGCAGGAGCTCGTGGGAAACATCAATAAAATGAGAGTCGGCAAGTCACAGCGTGGTAAAAGGTTTGCGAACCTTTCGAGCTTCGGGATATTTGCCGCCATTGACGAACGTAGGTGTGAGACAAAGACGCAGCCTTGATAGATTTTTATGCTCGTGCTATGGCCAAGCGATCGTCAGGTCGAAAGAATTTCGCTTTTTATTCCTAATTGTCATATTTCGCCTTGGACTGTTCGCCCGGAATGAACCTTGAATGAAAAATATTTTTCAACGTTCTGATTCGCGCTTGATAAGATTCGGAAACGTCGTATTTTGTTTTTCCCGAGCCAAGAGGCACGTGCACTTTCGTGAGGCCGGCTCAATATCGATCGATCGAGTCTGAGATTACGTCGTCTCACTTTGCGAGTATACTCGTGACCTTCCCGACGTCAAGTACCTCGAGAACAAGCATGCAAACCAGAACACGTAGCACGATCAATCGCGTTACGTATTCTCCGTTATATTCGCACCGCCAAACCTCACCAACAATAATTCTCTCGTTGCTGTTTGCTGGGATGAGATTTCTGCGATTGATCCAAACGAAAATCAGATTATTCGACGAAACAGCGTCTAATTCGACCTGCAAATTCCTCACGATTCAATAACCTGTCAATACTTTCGAATGCGTCATTAATCCCTCGCAAACTTTTTCCTTCAACGACTTCATTTCGGTTGTCCAACGAAATCAATTGATTATGCAAGATTTCTCAAGGCGGGACAGAATTAGAAACAAAAAATAGAGACTCAGAATTATCGAAACGATGATCAATCATTTTGGGAAGAAAGAGCACGAAAAAAAATATTTGATTCGGAAAATATCGACGTACATTGACGCCTGTGAGTTCGAGAGATCAACTTTTTTTAAAAGATAAATCCCCCGGCCCGACAGAGCACTATACACGATGCGATAGCCGAGAAAATTTAAAAAGTTTGACCCCGATTGATTACAATACTACTTTTTTCTGACTCGGGTCACTCCAATGTTCACTGCATCCTGTCACACGCGCTTCTAATCACAAATTCTACTCTTTGCAGTCATCATCATATGGTGACGTACGTAGCAATGCCATGCGTTCAAAATCTCGACGGAGAATGAAAAAAGTTCGAGGAACTTGTCAAAATTTTCGAGCAAGTATTTGCATGAAAAATGTTTGGAAATATTTATTATGGAAAATTATGCCCCCGACCGACCAATAATTTTGGGCCAAAGATTTTTTAATTTTGAGAATAAAGAAAAACTGTAAAACCAAAACCAAACGGTTGAGCCTCGTTTTCGCAATCAGTTTATATCAAAATTTGGGAAAAAATAAGTGATTTTGTGGGGCTTCCTGGTCGAATAACCTCAACGGATTATTAACCTCTCGATAAAAATGATGATTATGAAAATTTTGATTGAAAAATATTAATCGACGTTTATATAGTGTTTTTGTATTTTTCGGTGACTTTCGCTCTTCCAAAAGTCAGGGTTCTTCCTGCCAACCTCGTGCATTTATTTTTTGTCTTATCCAAAGTTTCGTTTCGCATCGATCGTTCTAAACGATCGAACGGAGGACGAAACGGACTTTGATCGTTCGTTTGGGCAGTGCTTGTGAGCGAGACCGAGAAAATAAAGCAAGACAGAGATACGCTATCGAGTATATACGCGTGTCAGTTCTTTTTTTACATACAAAGTTCTCGGCACGGGCCGCGTGTCTCTCGAGACCAAACCGCCACAGACTCCGTCCCAAAGAAACGATGACCGGTTTAATCCAGTTTTTAACTCTATAGTCCTTCCCTCGGGTATCTACTTTCAGCTTATCTCATCCGCTGTACTCTCTTGCCGATCCAAACGGTGCCGTTGACACGACAAGTGGTGCACCTTTATTCTTTCTTGCCAAACGTCACTGTACAAATATATGCAAATTAACTCAAACAACACTTTGCAAATTTTCTTAGAGACACTAAGATAATTTTTTTTATCATTTAACATGATTTTTTATTGTTCGACTCGGTGCACTGAAAATTCACACCGAATGATGACATTTTCTCACTCGATTTCGTTGAATTTCGTTTCGCACGAAACAGAAACTTTTTTTTTGTAATTTGCATCGTAGCAAACGGATTCAGGATTTCCACAAAGGATTCCGAGACGTCTATCTTCGGTGGTTCAAATTTCTCGAGCTTGCGTTTTCATAATGATGCGAAATTCTTGACTCACGCGGTTTGCATGCACGCTTAACGTGATCTATGCGCAAAGGAAATATCAATTGCGAGCATTTCTGAATCCGATACTCTCTCGCAGCTTATCATCGAACGTTTCATTATACTCATGCTCCCTTGTACAACCATCATTATTATTCCATTTGAATAATCGATCATTAAAAACCATTGGCACAGCAAAATTGGAATGCAAATTAGAATGATTTAATCGTCAAGATTGCAAAGTTCATTAACCCGTAAGCTCAAATGTCTCGCTTCGACAATTTTTCTTAAATTTCCTCATAGAACAGTCGAAAAAAGTCGTAGCTTTTTTTGCGAATTGCATTTCTCTCAGGAGATTCAGTAATGATGGCTTTTTTTTCTAAACTCATCGCTTAAAGTTGAGAAATAGTTTTTGGCTCAAATTATCAAGTTGTGAGATATTTTTAGAATGTATGATTGATTTTTTTTCCTTATCGAGTGGTATTTATATTTGAACCAAACGGAGCAGGCTGTTTGATGAGATGAGAGATTGGATGCTTCTGTTAAGTGTATCATCGATCATGCGATATTGTCATGATTTTCAAGGTCAGCTTTCGTATTTAAGGATCTCAAGCTCTTGGATCGTAAAACGTGCTTAAATATTTAGAAAATAGATATACGCGTGAGTGTTGTCATTATTGTGCTGATATTTTTAGAACTGTGTCTTTGAATATATACGAAATTTTTGGATGTTTCATATGCGAATCGTAGCTGCCCGCCTTGTGTTCTCCAGTTTGAAATATATTTATATATATATTTGTCGTATATGTATAGTTTATTAAGTCCGTCCTACGCTCACGTATTCCCTGAGAAGAGGAACGAACGAAAGTGAAAGGCTTCAAGTACGCGTGCACCCAAACAGCTGATTTTGGATGATGTAAATTTTTATGTTTCGCCGCCATCGCATGCTCGATTAATGTCTCCTTTTTTTTTCTCTCACTTGGTTTACTCTTGCTCGTATATATTTATCGATTATGCCGATAACGAAATTAATCACGACGTCATTTACGAAACTACAGACAGTTTTATCAGATTTGTTTCCTGCAACAATATTTGGGTTTTTTTTTTTTTTTTTTTTTTTTTTTTTTTTTTTTTTTTTTTTTTTTTTTTTTTTTTTTTTTTTTTTTTTCTTTTTTTTTTTTTTTTTTTTTTGTTTTTTTTTTTTTTTTTTTTTTTCTAAAGTGTTGCCAATTTTTTTCGTTTCTTTCCGTTTTTTTACTCTCCCATTCCTCGGGCTGGAAATAAGTAATGACGCTTCTTTCCATTTTGAATCGCTCCAGCCATCGTTGGTCGATTGATTTCTTACAATTTCTCGCGCCCATTTCTGTTTTTTGTTGAAGCATTTTTTTGAGGTTTTTTTTTCTCGTTATTCCGATCGTTTTTTTTTCTCGATAATCTCCAGTCCGACAACTCGCCATAAGAAATGACACTCTCGTCTCGATTTTTTTCAAATGTAATGTCACGTTTTAATTTGCCACGTTTATCAACACATTCCAAGGTCAAATTCCCCGGTGGCTGGCATCCGTGAAAACGAGGAATGCAACGTGCACAAAATATATTTAAAAAACTCACTATCTTCGTAGACAACAACAAAGGTCGGCAGGTTTTTGAACTGGCAAACTTTGTTTTGAATGCTCAAGTTTTTTCTATATTTTTCCTTTTTATAACGCGCGAACTTGGCGAAATAGTGTCAGGGACGAATCATCGTTGACATATTTGTATTTTGATTCTTAGGCGAAAGACACTTTGGAAAGAAAGGATCGAACAACATCGGTCAAGCTTTCCATCAGGTCGTTTTCGAAATGACGGAAAAAACATGTTGTTTCGTATTGTGAAAAAAAAAAGCATATTCGGAGATCAGAATCTCGTTTTTCTCATCGCAGCATCGAATCCTTTCATTTTTCGCTAAATAATAAAAAAAGTTGACCGCAATTATTCGGCCAGTGCCGCTAAAATTTGCAAAATAACGAAAAAAAAAATAAAAGAAATTCCATTTCGATGTTTGGCATACGAATACGAGCATAAAAGTGATAATTCGCTCGCAGAGAATGCGCGGAGAATCGATGAAGAAATCGCTCTACGTTCTGCTCCTCGAGGCAACGAAGTTTCATCCCTATCAAGACTGTAAACATATATATATATACAGATGTAAAAGAACACATGATGTATGCAATATTCACGATTGCACGATTCGCTCCTCCTGCCGCTCGACGTTTGCCCAATTTTATGTTTGTCATGGTCACCGCGCGTCTGTTTTTGTTTATACGTGCTTTCACGCTCGTCCCCCATTTTTTATCGTCATTTTCTTTTCCTTTTAAGATCAATCCTGAGATTATTGACCGATTGCGCTTGGCCAAAACATTCCGGGTATTTTGCACTTGTCGTTTTGAAAGATTGTCCGTTTCAGTTCAATTATGCAATTGCTCATTTTTCACAAATTCGATTATTCACAAATATATTTTTTTTCTCGTGATCTGAAAATTTATAGCTTTTTCATTCAACGTGGAATTTTTTCTTTAATCGATTGGAACGAAGGCAAAGTTTACATAAACATTTATCGATACTTATCCAGAATCGTCCTTGCACTTGAAAAAGCACGACGATGCAAAATGAAAGTCAATTCCCGTCCATGTCAATTACATTTGAAGAATTATGAATAGTGATTGATAAAAAAAAATTATACGCACGCAGCCTCACATGTGCGCACGATACAATTAAAAGACGCGAATGAAGAACACATCAATGTTTTTATCGTTATTACATACGAGGGTACACAATCGTCTACGAGAGTGTCAGACGCTAAATTTGCATTGCAAATGAATGGAAACTTCGGAAAATTCCTCGTATCATTCCGGACGAAATACTCCCTCTGGTTCATCGGTGAACTTGTGCTATTTCCACTGACGTAGAACCAAATAAGTTCAGAATCTTTTTGTACGCGTATACACGAATTTATGGCAGCGACTTTGCCATACGTCAATTATTTACATATACGGAGTCAGAAACAAACATTTTAAAATAAAAATTCAACGACATCGCTCGAAACAATAATTTGCTCGTGCTGTACGTCATTCCAGAGCATCATAATAAACAGGAATCTGACAAAAGGGGGAAAAACGTGGTACGAGCATCAAACACGATGGATTTTCATATTTTTTTTTTTCGTTTCCTCTTTCTTCACGATGCTTTACCCGTAAATCACGCAGGCAGTTGGAATTTAACTTTGCATTAACTTTGCATATGTAAAAATCGGTAGAGTAAAGTTCCTTCATTCAAAGTCCATTGAAATTTTTCGTATATTGACGCAACGCTTCCGGTTTTTGAGGAAAACATTTTCTCGTCTCGATCTTTGACTTTTTACATCTTGTGACCTCGAATCGCAAATTCAAACGTTTCGAGTCTCGCACTATGGGAAAGTAAGATCCGAATAATTTTTCTTCGACTCCGCTCTCGCGAAAACGATAGTCAAGTGATCTGATTGATCATCTTTTTATAGTGATGGATTATTATTCATGAAAATATGGGATACGTGAAATATGTGAAGGCCAAGGAGGCGGGATCCGATCGTTTCACAAACTGGTTGTCCCGATTATCCTTGAGATTCCGGACTTACAGGAATTACCCGAAATCGTCACAGGTTCGGCCGACCCACGAGATTTTATACCGTTACGTTTCAACGTCGTAGACTTTGGACTCTCTTTCGTCTTACGAAACTCATTAGATTTCGTATTAATTATAATGACACGTATTCGTCCACTTCGGGGACAAACACGTAATACTATAAAATCAGTTTGCACGAATAACATATTGCTCGGAGACGATTATCCTTGTTACTGAATTTATCATGACACGAAAAATCGTTTGTTCCGTCAGGCTAATAATGGCACGAATTTCTCTCTCCGTATCGCGTTTGAGAGAGAAATCTTCGGATCGAGGTCGAGTCTCGAGTATCCGTTAGTTTCTACTCATCGTTCAATCTCCATACACACATATTTCCAATAGAACAGTCTCTCATCCCATTCAACATATTCTTACCTCAACTGGCTCTCCCCTAATTAATCGTAAGTTCGTGCATTTTATACAAATTCATGTTAAAATAAAATTTAACGAACGATCGATAGGAAACTGCCTGAGTATTTCGATCTTTTTCCTTGTTTTATTTTCCTCCAGTGCACTGTCCAATTCGTGAGATTACTCACCTCGTCAACACGGACACGCGTCTATAAATATTGATCCTTCTTTCTATTTTGGTATCAAATTCGTAGGCTTTGAGATTGAGTGAGTTCTGATCATCGTACGTTTTGGAAAAATTTTTAGACTTGGCACTGAACGTAACGTCATCTCCGGGTCACGGGCCAAGGATCGAAGTCTGCTGGGACTTTGCATGATTTATGAGGAAGACACAAAGAAATGTTGAGGTTTTTAGAATGAAATGGTAGAAAAAAATGCACATGTCATAATTTTTATTTGTTGGTCGAGTACGTGATTTTAAAAAACTCTTTGAGTTCGTTACGAACTCTTGGGTGACGAAATATAGGCGAATATAGATGAAGAAAAATAGGAAAAGGAAAGAAAAAACCATTTCAAATCGGCCAGTTATTGACTCGAGAGGTGGATGACGGAGATTGTCTATATGCATGGTAACACCTGACAATGCATAATTTGCATGCACCAGAGGCTCTCGACACTATCAACAATCCACTCATAACTAACCAGCACGTAATTAATCGAACAACGGAGGTTTTAGATTCCATTTGAAAAGAAAAAAAAAACGTCATTCTCTTCAGTTTTGCTCGCTTGACTTTTTTTATGCAAACCTACGTCAATCTCTACGCCAATTTTTCCACATTCGCTGGTCACTCGTTTGCTCGATCTTCTGGATTAAATCTTTATGAAGCTACCAGCACTCCGTGCCAACGCAAAATCACCAGCTCCGTTCTCAGAGCCTCTAAATTTTCAAACGGTTTTGTTTTTATTGGTCGAATGTACAGAAAATTTGTAACGGTTCAGATAAAAGGATTTCTATGTCGAATCCCCCATTCCAGCAAAAATACCCCGTTGCTCTGCTATCCTACTTCGGTCATTATTCCGTTAACGATAGTGAAAGTTTACGAGAATGACGAACTAAATAATTGTTGATTGGAGCGGGAGAATAATTTTTTCTGGGGTTCATTCGTTTTTTACAACTTGCAATATCTCCAATCTGTTCAACCAATGGGAATTCCTCCATGACCCATTCCGAGTCAACTAGACGAGTATATCGAAAAACCTGCTTTACTCTCTGCAACTTAAGATTTCCGCATCTACACATGTTGTCATGCCTGAGTAGCACGTCGTGGAAAATTGACTCAGCGATGACGACATTTGTTCGAGAAGATTCTGCACATGTGCTGGACGAATGAATACTTTTTTTTCGTAACATTTTTTGCGCTTGAAAAAATTCGTAATCTGCATTCAGGTTCAAGATTTTTTTTTATATTCAGTTTGACGCCATTGCTGTGAAAAATCATTATTATTAATCCTTTGGAACGTAACGAAATATTGAAAAATTTGGCTGTATTTCAACGTTGCACAATTTCCATATGATTTTGAAATTTGCATCGTTGGAATGCAACGAAATTCATGAATTTATTCCATTTTTTTGGAAACGAACCGAAAAATGAAACTTTAGCGTCGGTCTATGAAAATTTTTGCAAATGAAAAATTCAGCGTCAAAGAAATATTGAGGCGATTCTAAAAATATAAAAAAATTGTGAATGGGTCAAATATTTTTCGTTGGACTCCAACGATGCAAACTTCAACGTCATCGGAATAATTTTTAGCAGTAACAACGACAAACAACGACGACGAATACAATTAATGTTTTTGTGATTTTATTTGTTTCAGAACGAGTCTGCGAAAAATTGCACGACACGAGGAACCAGAGTTCAGTAACGCGAGTATACTGAACAGTATGGAAAAATTCGTGAAAACAGTGAGCGAGATGGAAGAAACAATATTGGTACCATCGAGGCTGTTGGATCTTTCGGTAGGCGATGCTGGTGACACGGTGTGCCAAAAGGCCAAACATGGATCAACGATCAAAGACACAATGGCGAATACGGATCTTTATCGTTTGTACAACATCGTCAATCAGATGAAAGTCGAATTGCTTTGGTCTCAAAAGTCATCGGACGAAGGACAGGCAGAGGAGGAAGAGGAGGATCGTGCGCTGCAAGAAAGTCGTCGACTGAAATCTGTCTCACGCGCATCAACGGAAAGCGTCAGATTAGGACACGCTCGTTGCCCGAGCACAACTTCGATGCAGAGCGTACAAAGCGCATCCTCGATAATCTCAAGCTCATCGGATTCCGACTCAGACATCGGTATCGAAAACGATTCCGGACTGGAAATCGAAGAAACCAACGACAGGATGGCGAACCTGGCCGCAGAAAACTTCAGACGTCATCTCCGAGGTCTTCATCGCAGCATAAAGCGCATGACCCAAGCTGCTGAATATCTGACCCTCAGATATCAAGCGGATGTTGGTGGACCCATCTGATTTATTCTCATCAAAGTCTCATCGTAACATTCACGAGCTACCTCTTCATCTTCCCCCCAGAAAGACAAAAAACAATTTGGAAACTACGAACCCTCACCATTCATATGTAAACAGAACGTAAACACGATGTTAGAAAATTTTCCTCACTCCGCTTCAAGCGGGTCCGCGTTTATAGGTCGTGGAAATTATTCAAAGGGAGGAAAAACGCGCGAGAACACGAAATATCAACGCGCCAAGAAAGACGATCGTTTGATCGTTCCGATTCCCTGTGGCGTACAAAGAAACCTTTCTCTTTCCGCCAATGAAAAAATTTCCATGATACCTATTATCGTCTGTTTTCAAGTCGATCCGTGATTGGCTACGATCCACGATTCTCTTTTTTTTTATTACTATCGGATAAATTTGGTAAACGAACATTTCAATCGTAGACGTTCACTGAGCTGACCGATTATTTATTTTTCCTTTGATTCGTGAAGTCCGCGATCATTTTTATTTTACAATAATTCATTTTGTTGCTTTTCACGCCCTTCAAATTTTTCTTTTCTTTGTCATCGTCTTGCGATTCTCGCAAGTTTCGAGGATTCCATTGCTTTGGGCTTTTTGTATGACGAATAAAAAAGCCCTGAAAAATATTCACGGGCATGCATTCGTGTAGTTCGGTCGGTTTCAGCGAATTTAACGTTTAGAGATTTCGTAGATTAGTTTTTATTTTCGCGAATGAACTCATGATTGTACTTTGTTTTTTTTTGTTTTGTTTCGTACGAGCCTTCAGCTGTGAGGCTCGTTAAGCGGTTGCCAAAAACAACGCATGAATTCAACGATTATCCGATCTTGAGCACTTGGTCTCTAGTTATTCGACTTTGCGTTCAGCTTTTGTTTCTCTGTCCAGTAAAAATGTCGGCTCGATCAGGATCGTTCACAATGTTATGGTTAAAAAATTGGTTTTTTTTTCTGGTTGAACGAAACCTTTAGTGATTAAGGAACATGGAGCGTTCGTAAGAATTGAGCGAAGACCTGGTGTCATGAATGTTCATGTATATATGTATATGCTACGCGGCGGCAAAGAAAAATAATTCCAAAAAGAGAAAGAGAGAGAGAGAGAGAGAGAGGGAAAGAGCGAGGGACACGTATCGGTAAAGAAAAGTTTTCTTAAAATCATTATCGAGTAATTGGTTCGACAAACATAAATATAACGAACGTCGTAGAAGTCGCTGCGTCATTAATCATTTACTGCGACACGTTTTTTTTTCAAATAACGAGCGATCTTGGGTTTCGTTTTATCATTGAATCTCGTTAACTTAGCATTTTTTTTTCATCCGACAACGCCGTTTTGATTTATTGATCAATCAAACGTGAAAATATTCATTCATTAAAATATTTATTCATTTTTCTGATTCTTTGTCCGTCTCTTTCTCTCTCACGTTCTCTCGCACCGTTTGACCATCATTGGCGAAGTTTAGCGTGGCCTCGCGTTATCTCATCGACAAAGATTTACCTAGACGTTCAACGGGGCCTGTGAGATGTGTTCCTAGTTGAATGAGGATTCGTTTAGTCCACATTCCTGGATAACCGAAAAGGCGAATATATTAATCTCCGAGAGCTCATCTCGAAACATTCAGTTTCAATCCTTGAATTCATGACGAAAAAACACTAAATTACAACCATGGCTTGAATGAAACAAAAAAGTGTAACAATTCATGAGGAAATATGAACAAAATAGATAGGCAAAATGAAGAGAAAACAAAAGAAAGCTAAAATAAATAAGGAATAAAATCGTCGGTTGGAGTTTTTGGACAGGGTTGGGCGAAAATGGAAAACACAAAAAAAACGAAAAAAATTAAATATGATCACAACGTGTAGAAGCGAAAAGAAGAAAACTCGAAAAACTAAAAAACGCCGGGGGTCGATGTTATGTATATAGAGTTAGACTCCACTATTATTTATTTTTTATTACTCTGTAATTTTTAATAAAGAAACGAATGTATTTATAGTCGTCGCGCGATCTCGCTCAATGCAAGAGACTAATAATAAAAATAAATATGATTCGATTGAAAAAAAGTTGAAAAAAATTACGTTTAAGGCGAAGAAAAAAATGGTGTATCCGAGCGCGAGACTAAATTGGTTTTCTCTATCATTGATGTTCGTCGCGCGACGAGCCTGTGGTCGGCAATGAAAATAATAAGAAAACGTGAATGAAAAATACCCGTTGTGACGAAAAAGTAAAATTCTCTAAAAACGTTACATTGTCTCGCGAACGGTGATGGATTTAAAAAAGATAATGAAAATATTAATTCGGCGCATGTATTGTAGAGTTTGATGAAAATGTATGAAGACAAATATCTGAAAAGAATTATTGTAATATACACCATTTTGAGAACATAGTGTTGAGCCAAATTTTCTTTCCAAACGATAAATCCCTCCACGAAACGGCTACGAAGATTCTTTTGTCAAATCTCTCGGAAGCCTCCACACCATGGCTCCATTAATGAACGGAGTCGCTTTTAAAAATATAATAAAAATTGGTTTAGAATTATCCACCAGAGTTGAACATCGCTTTGTCTTTCCTTCTCCACTCATCTGCGACTTGTACATACACGATACGTCAAATTACATTATTTATATATCGCTGACCCTTCTGCCAGCGTAGGTGGTTCATTAAATCGAACGAATTCAAACTTTATCCTCATCTTTATTATAAAACCCAATATCTTTCTCTCTGTCGTTCTAACGCTTGGAAATCATATATACAAAGTTAAAAGATTGCCAACAGTATTAAATGGCACTGCGATCGCGATACGGCACTCTCGAATTGAAATGATCATCACAAATCATTTTTATTCCTTTTTTTCTTTCTCCGAATACGTTTCATGGTTAAATATTTTGGTAGAAAAACTTATGAACGATTACCTTTTGTCTTACGACGAAAATAAAATCGTTCGTTACTATTGTCAGCGATCCCCCCCCCCCTGGCGGGGCTATGGACAGTCTGAGGATTATTTTCTTTAGGAATGCAGAGACGTTCATAATTCATCGTTTATGGCCGATTATTCATGCAGCTTATATTTTCTCTTAGACAAAAAATCTATTCTTGCTAGCACAACCAATTTACGGAAGTGAGCTTGTCATTTTTTGGAGGTTCAATGCTGTTGTTTCATTGAGGAAACGCGTCATTTATTTTCTGTAGCCTTTGAGACGTCGTCGTAAATTTTTATGTGCATTTAATTTTTATGCGCTGTCTTGTTTACTTTTGTAGTAAATTTACGAGTGAGCGGTCTTGTTTTATAGGCAACCATGTGTGCAGTGAATTCAAGCCACGCAAAATTATTTATCAACTTATATTGACCTCGGATACGAGCTCCTTAAGGTTCATGTACTCAGGGTCGCTGCTAAATATCTCCAGAAGCTCCTTAAAAGTTGGACGATCTTGCGGACCGTATGACCAACAACTTTGCATTACCAGGTACACGCGCTCTGGACAATCTTCTGGTTTGTGCAGTCGCTCGCCTTTTTCCACAAGTTGAATCACCTGCTCGGGTTCCCGTTCATTAAGTCATGGACAATTTTAATATTTGTGCTGATTGCTCGAAATTTACGAGCATCGGAGCAACTCCCAAATAAAAATTAAACTTACGTCGACTCCTCTTCTATCCCCGTAAGGCTGCTGTCCATACGAAAACATTTCCCAAAGCGTTATACCGAAACTCCATACGTCACTCGCGTGAGAAAATGTTCCAAAGTTGTACGATTCTGGAGCGTACCTAAAAAACATATTTTCGAATAATAAAAATTTGAAGGAAATTTCATTTTACAAAAACGTGAATTTCATTAATGGAATGGCAAAGAAAAAAATTTAGTGGATTCTGTTTTTCTTGGAGTAATAATTCATTACCATTTTATTGGCCATTTTCCGCCCTGCGTCGCTTTATAATAATCGCTCGAGCCAAAAGTCCTCGACAAACCAAAATCGCTGATTTTCGCCTGGTGCCTCGAAGCCAGCAATATGTTTCTCGCCGCAAGATCTCGATGTACCAGTCTCATTTCTTCCAGGTACATCATCCCTGTTGCCATAAAAAAATTAGAATCCTTAGCTTCGTAAAGGATTTGCAGTTTTTGCGTCACAGAGTTCAATATCACGAAAAAATCCGAGTAAAAAATTCGAAGGAGCTTACCACTGGCAACTTGCGAAGCCCATATTTTTAGTTCGTAGTTGGGATTGACTCGGTCGGAAAATTCGAGTAAATATGCGAGCATCGAGCCCAATGGCACCAACTCTTGAACCTGGGAAACAAATTTACAATTTCCCATAATCTTCCTCTTCTTCGCTTTCATAGAATTTGTGGAAATATAAAGAAATTTTTTTTTTTCTTTCATCGTCACGGGTAATTCTTGATTTTGCTATTGTGGAAAAAATGTTACTACCATCAACAAAGGTGGTCCTTCAGAGAAACCGATGAGTTTGACGATACAATGATGTTTGAGCGTCGTCATGAGTCGTGCTTCTCGAAGGAATTCGTCACGTGTCGCATTGTTGTGAGACTCCCGAAGTGTTTTTATCGCAACAGACTCGGATGTCCCATTGACGCCGACATAAACACCCTCGTAAACCGCACCGAATTCTCCTTCGCCGAGAACTTCTCCAAGGATTAAATTTTCACCGGGTATAAAGTCTGAAATGTTGGAAAGTTGTGGTGAATTTTCAGTACGTGGATTTACGGATCTGCCAACTTTAAAAATAATAATTATTTAGTTAATTAAATTGCACAGGAATCGAATTAATCGTTTTTCTTTCTATTCTTATTATCACGATCAAAATACCTTGAATGAGGGGTGTAACTGGATAGTTCATACTCATTTCTAGGGACCTTCTTCTGCAGTCCATGGGGTCGATATTCGAAAGATTGATTTCTGGTCTGATGTCCATTTGGAAAGAGATGTTTTGGCAAGAGTTCGAGAACGCCATTGTCGACGTTTCCGGAATACTTGATTCGGTGTAGCTGGTCTTGGGGCACGAGCCTCTCTTTTTTGACAATGTATTCTGTCAAATTAATTAGCACGTCGAGTATACGGAATGAAGAAAAAGATTCGTCGAATGAGGATATTACACAGGCTGCAGAAATACTCACGCCATTAAAAATTGAGGACGGCATTTCCGGTATAGGAGGCCTCGGACCTGGTGGTATTGGATAAACCAACGGTCCTGGTAATCCATCCGGTATACAACGATAATGATCGACGACGTGTTCCAGCGAGGAAAGATAAGGACCGTTATCGATGAAAAGGCATTCGTTCTGTTTGACAATTTTTTGAAATCAGTCGTTCAAAATCTTTACGAACAATATTTCAAAAAACAAAAAATTTTTAATATTTTTCAGTTGGATAATTGTTTTCGATCTATTCTTCCATTCAAAATTTACGATTTCATTGTTCACAGCAAAATTTTCCAAATTTTATCCTTTTTTCCTGACCAATTGTGGAGAAAAAAAAGAACGACCTTGAAAATTGAGAATTCCTCGTCTAAAAAATACTTAATGTTATCGATCTCGTTACTCACTTGTTTCTTTATCTGGAAATGGAAGTCTTGGTGATGATACATAACGGTGAGAACGTAAGTTCCGCCACGTCGATCACTGAAGCGGACGAGAAAGGAGCCGTCGCGATCGCCATGCTTGTGAAGTAAAGCAACCGCTTCTTGTCGGTCTAAAGTACCATGATACCAGTCACTTCGTTTCTCCTTTGGCATGGGGCTTTCGTAATTGCCTACAAAGAGTTGAAAGTTGGAAATGAATAATTTTGACCAAAATGTTGCGATATTTCCTACGTTTTTCTCTTTTTTTTCCTCTTTGATTGAGTTTTTTAATGTAATTCGAGATTGGCCATTGAAGGAAATAGCACAAATTTGATGTTTTTCGGCGATCAATGACTCATTTCAATTGGTAGCAAGTTTAGCAAACTTACGCAAGAGTTTGAGACATTCCGTGTGTCCGTTTCTTCGCGCAAGGTCAGCAGGAATATCATCGGCGAGTGTACGCGGTTTTACTGGTGCGTTCATCGACAGCAAAACTTGTATGACTTCTTTGTGGCCAGCGCTGGCGGCTTCGTGCAGCGGGACCATACCTTGCAAATGGAGAAATGAATAAACAATTGACAATGAAACGTCAGACGAAAAACAGAAACAATCAGAAGCTTTTTGTTGATTCAGCTTACCGGTTTCTGTATGTCTTGCCTGTACGTTCGCTCCTCCATTGATGAGAATTCTCACAGTGCTCGGTAAATTACTTTGGCAAGCATACTGAAATGCAATCATTGGAAAACACCATGAACCCAAAAGAAAACAACTATGAAGAAGCGAAGAACACGAGGACAGATCGGTCCAGAAACTTTTATTGCTTTGTACGATCTTCATTATGATTGAAAATTAGAAGTCGATCAAACAATTATTTAGATAATAGAAGCTCGACAAAATGTGCGAACACAAAACTCATGAAATTTATATTATTTCGGGTAATAAAAAGCATGACAATCTGCACGGAATTTCGAAACTTGTTTCGCAAACTTTCGAGGTAATATTTCGGAATAAAAATTGTCAACATTTTAGTTACTGTGTTATTATTTGATTAGATTATTATTGACGTATCGCAGCCACTTTTGGATATGTTATTTACCTTGTTTCTCAACGTAGGTTCTTTAATCCTGCCGGCTGCATGCAAATACAATCATTTTGTACGTTTTCTTTATTTTTTATTATTTCTTTAAGCTCCGTAAACAGTTTTCCGTGTTTTTCAAGCTTGTAAATGAATGAACAGGCGTGAACTCACGTGCAAGGGAGTGTAGCCAGCGGAATCTCGACAATTCACACTGGCCTTGTTTTCTATTAATTTCTTAAGAATCTCATCCGCCCCGTCCTTGGCAGCCAAGTGCACAGCCGTTTGACCCAATTGATTTTTAGCCTCTAGACTTCTGTATCCACATTTCAGCAATTCCGAGACGATGGTATAATTCCCTTGGATCGTGGCTCTGTGCAGCAGATTCGTTCTTCCGTGTCTTCTGGTGTCGTGAGGAGGAGAAGTCCCTTTGCATGGGTTAGTCAATTTTATTTCCAGACTATGATTGTCTTCTTGATAATACTCAATGAGAGTATCTAGTCCATGAATTGTCGTTTCGTCATCTGTAAATATTGAATTTTTATCATTCGTAGACGTCGACAAATATTTTTTCCCTTCATTCTTTTTTCTTTTTGTCATTTTGGAAGATAAATGAACGAAGGATTTTGTACCAATGGAAAAAAAAGCATCTTCTCCGTGCTTTCTTATCTGGTAGTGAATAACTTCCCCGTTGTGCATTACAGACAAAACATAATCCCCCGATGACGTGCTGCTTTCTCGGACAAGAAAAGCGCCGTCTTCTTGTTCTTCTGAAAATTATCATGGTTTCAATTTTCCAGTATGCTGATGTTATTAATGATTATTTCAGTATGAACGAAATGTTTATCGAGCTCCAGGGAATGAAGTATGAAAATCTAACCTACAAGTGTCAGTAGATGGCGATTTTGTTGAAATTAAACTGTATTTTTCGATTGGCTACAAATGGAAACTTCTTTGTCATCGGTTACATGATCCCCTTGGTCAAATTTCAACTTCGGGAACAATAAGTCCATTTTGTAAGATAATCAAAGGTCTAATTACAACAATAATCTTTTACGTTTAATAAGGCTTAATTGACGCGAGAGTCAATTGGAAATTAATATAAGGAGAGAGTCTACAGTGTATATCTAGGCGACTGAACTTGATTGTTGTTATGAAGAAACAAAACAATAATTGCTGACAAAGAATCGACATTCGAAAGTACGTGCTCCATTGTAGAAAAAGATACATTTTCTTACCTGATTTCAGGAGATTTTCAGCACCTTCTCGCGACAGATTAGCGTGAAACCAGCATAAATCTTCCTCGGATCCCATCTTTTTAGATTCGAGGCAAAATCTTCAAAAATTGCACTTTTTTCAACGGTTTTTAGTTGTGACAAAAATGTTCATGTCTGATCGATCTTAGGCAGCATCCGAAACGTCAAAATGAGCTGACAATCTTTATGACACGGGTATCTAAACAAGTTTGAGTTTCAGAGGATTGTTTTTTTAAATTCGTAATAGAAATCGCACGGTATGTTCAAGACGCTTTTTCGAGATATATGTGTCTTCCGTAGGAACTGTCAAAAAGTGAGACACCACCTTGCATTCGGTACGAAGGTGGCAAACGGTGGGTTAAACTCGTATTAACTGACGCATAACACCGAGACCAAACGGGGGCACACTCAGCGGGAATTTTCTCGTGTCTATAAACCTCCAGCTCCGGGTTCATTGGAGAATTGCATTTATATTTTAAATGGCTATCATTATTCGTCATGCTGTGTGTGAGAACGGACAAGGTCCACTCTCTCGTGGCTAAGCTACGCAGTATATCGACGCCTACTAGAAAACGGTGAATTATCTACGACCGATGCATTGTTATCTTTCGAAATACTGGTGGATTGTTTTAATGTCTGCATATTTTTCGAAAAACGGCCATCGATAACCAGGAGGATTTTAAAAAATCAATACGTGCTGGCTAATTCAGTGGAGGTGCATTGTAAGGTTCAAAAATACGAAAATATTTCATGCGGATGTGGGAGTGTTCTGTTTTGTCAATGGAGTTAATCAGTCAATACTCAGGGTTCCCACTTCTGACCGTTCAGTGGCGCCACTAGGTCTTGCGAGCGGCGTTTCTAGCGCAAAGGTGCCCTTGACATCGACACTTTGTGACTTATAAACCGATTCCTTCATATTCGCATCTCAATCGTCTCGATATTGTTTTAACCTATTATTGTTTACATGAGAAGTTTTCGTTATGTATCAGTATTAGGTCTTCACTGAATCTGGAAAGTTCCTTCATGTAGAAGTCGGTGACTCGGTGATTGGGAGTTGAAGGCACACATCTACATATGAAGCGCCGGTGTAAGTGAATTTTTGTCAGATTTATTAATCAATCTTATAGTGAAAATTGAGAATAAGATGTTTCTCAAAATACATTCGTCATTATCGACGGAAATTGAAGCCTTTCCGACGACTTTTAGTATCGACGAGCAATTGAGCTTGTCTTTTGAGCACGCTTCTAGTCGGAACGTCCTCTTCGTCCTCAGAAACTTGGGCCGGTGCAGCGGGTGTTGTTCTGCCCGGGAAAAGTGGAAATAATGGTCGTTCTTCCGTCTGTGCAGCTTTTCCGTTTTCCGATTTCGAATCAATGGACAAACGATCCATCTGTCAAAATATAACTTGCAATATGTAAATTTAGACAGTGGGGTTATTGGGAATTCAGTTCTGAAACTTCGCGGTGACGAAGTCTGACGTCGTCTTTCCCGAACCGGGTAGCAATAACCTAAAAAATAATTTCTACAAGCGCGATCGACCAAAAAACTCACCGTTCGCCCAATTTTGCAAAAACCTCGTTAAATCACAAAAATTATGGTTTTTCGATATTATTCAAGAAGAAAAAACATTTAGGCGAACTGAGGAATTTCTTATTTCTATTTCTTTTCCCGAAAAGCCCAAAAATCTTTTAACCTGCATTTGGCACGAAGCCATGAATAATTCTTTCGTAATTTTCATGTTTTTTACCTGATCAGTCATCGCTCGATCCATCAATTCACTATATTTTTCCGATCCACCCATAATTGTAATGCAACAATTAATCTTTTCCTCGAGTATTTCCAAGATCTTTTGTGAATCGTCAACATGTTCGGGATCGACAGGAACCGCCGAATCACTGACATCCTACAAGAGAGAGTACGAACGACATTGTATAGAAAATAAAATGTGACGAGTTGTCTGATGGAATGAAATTTGTCTACATTTCGTTAGCGATAGGATGGAAAAATAAAATTTTCGTGAGAACGAAGCAAGCGGTACATTCCGTAACGGAATTCGATAATGAATGGAGCCGATACTCTTACTGTTTCCTCAATGTTTACTTTCGATAGTTTCCAGCAGCGAGGCAAGGGGCGGGGCGGGGAAAGTGCTAATGCATCGAATACCAGCAATAGCCACGTTCGAAATCTTTCACATCCTATACATGTATGTACGGAGACGTTGTAAGGTACAACCAAAGGTGAGAATTACAGCTAGTGGCTATCTCGGAAAATCTATCGACTCGACCTCCCAGGGCAACTAATCCCAATAAGGATTTTGTATACATATATACAAAAACATGCACGTGAAAACATTTCTCTTCCCATAAAAACAATAAATCTGGTCGATAGCGACGAGTTGTCTCTAAGAATCGTATTGCACTGCCTTAAAGTCTGTTTACATAGTATCTCCGAGCATCTCCGAGTGCTATACAACTCTTACCTACGTGTCGACTAGGCTATTCGTCTAGCTATTTCATTGACGAGCCTAACGCTCGAGCTTTTCGACAATATTTCCAATATTTTGTCGCGAAATAAAATATAAATTTGTCTGCATTCGTAAATCTGTTTCAAGATTATCTGTTGTCGATCTTTCAATTAAAAAATCAACGGAATCCGAATATTTCGTTTCGAAGATTCAGCGAGACATTGAACGTTTCGACTTTTTTAAATGGTTTTGGGGGGAGAGCTCAGGCGTTATTCGAGCCAGAACTTTGGTATACATTTAGTGAAAAGAGAGAAAAGGGAGTGGCGCGCGCTCTGCAGAGTATTAGGAACGGAAATACCGGTAAAAGCGGGTAAAAGCCTCAAATTTCATGCGAATACTTCTTATCAAACGTGTGACAAGTGAATTCTCGTAAACCGTGGAGCTTTCTGATCAACTTTTCGGAGGATATTGCTTAAACGATGGTTTAGTTTTTTGGCTGACTTTCTCCGTTGAATTCTGCGGAAACCATTGGAAGATTTTTTTGCCGCAGCGGGAAGTTGGAAACAAAAATCATTGCGAATACAGGCTGCCCAATTTAATTGTACCCTTTGGTTTCTGTTGGATGCGCGAGAGAAGCGAAAAGATAATGACGGTCGTCGTTGGCGTCTGAACGAGACCGACAACGTAAATCACACAACGGTGTCTGCAAATGTTTTTTTTAATTTTATTTTCGTTATTTTTTCGAGGTATTGAACACATAGATTTCATGCTGTGGATTCTTACTCTCTCGAGTCAGTTCCATAAAAAGCGTCTTAGATATAATTATCCAAGGATTAGTCCCGTATACCTGTCGACTAAATTCGCCGAAAAGAGGATGTGCTCCCAGCGAGAATATGGGAAAAGAATTCATCATGTGATTCGTTATTTATTTCTGCGTGTGTTAGGGCTTACCTTCAGTAAATCGCAAAATTTCCACAGAATTCGTGAAATTTCGTTCAAAATTTCTTCAATTCGGCGCTTTTCTCCTTCGGCCTTACGTTGACGCACTAATTCTTTGGATATTTGAGCGTTCAGCAACTCGAGCTCTTCGGCATTTCTAGTCATTGTTTTTAGAGATTATTCGGGATCGAGCAATTGCTAGATCGATCACAAGTTTTTTTGATACTTTTCATTGAAATTTTTAATTGAATTTTTTCGACCGAATAATTGAATGGGATTCAATTTGATTAATTCTCAATTTTGACAACTTTTCTCAATCGGAATCAAATGAATTGTAACGTTTGGCATGGGAATATCGATTTAAAGACAAAAGTTTACTCACTCATCGGCATTTTTCGTTTCGGAAAACTTCTGAGACTCTATTTCGGCAGTAAGTGTTTGCCTCTTTCTTTCCAAGTTAATTTTCTCGTCTTCAGTGACAGTGCGCATCTTCTGGAGTTTCTCTTTGGTGGCACGTTGGCTCAAAAACCGGTCGAGTACATCCTCGGTTCTGGTCACGCCAGTCGCACTGCGCAGTTTAACGAAAGCCTCTTCGAGTCTCGTGACCTCGTCCTTGGCAGCGTAGTCCTCATTTTCATCGACCTTCATCTGCGTTGTTTCACCGTTCGTCTCGAAATCCTCCCGCGGAAGTTGACGCGTTGCCGGAAATATCATTCTCTCGAGACGTTCGAGCTCGAGCTTTCGATCCTCCACTCTCTGACGATAATCCAATATCACAAAGTCACGTGCTTTACTCGTGTTCATCGCCTCGATCTCCTGCTTCGTCAGCGTTTCTTTCGTTGTGTCACGCAACTCAATCGCCTCTTTCTTCACGTTCTGAATACGAAATTTTATCAAATTTAACATCCGACAAGGAGGAAGTCCGAGGAAACAGTTAATGACAAGAAAAACGCATTTCGGCTTGTTTTTCACGCACTCACCACTCTAGTGCAAATTTGTACTTCGACTTTTCAAAGCTTTGTGTTTCTTCGATGGATGCATTCAATTAATCTTGAAACCACACTTTTTAGGGGTAAAATTTTATTGGTATTTTAGGGGTGAAATTTTATTGTCGAAAAATGGCCAAATTTAAGGAAGGAATTTTAAAAACCTGTAATTTTCATGGGAGCAAATTTGCACTTCGCTTTTTCAAAACTTAGTACTTTTCCGATCGATGCATGAAATTAATCTTGAAATCAGTCTTTTTAGGGGTAAAATATCCTGAGTAATCGATATCAATGATTGTAAAAATTGAAAAATGGAATTTTATTGTCGAAAATTGGCCAAATTGAAGAAAATTATTTTAAGAACCTGTTACACTCGAAATTTTCGTGAGTGCAAATTTGCACCAATCTGTTGTCTGCGGGTTTATGATAAAAAACACTTTACCTGTAATTGTCTAATTTCGATTTCTTGTTCCCTGATACTGTTCTCGAGTTTCCTTAAAGACGAAACGTAGGATGCAGCATCCGCTTTCAGACTCGATCTGACATTCCTGTATTTCTTTCGCACGGTATCGGCTTCCATTTGCATTACGCTTACACGTTCCAATTGATTTTCCAAACTGACGATTTTCTGTTTTGTCGAATGATGACGAAATTTTTAAGTCGAGATCTGTCTTTAGAGAGCGCTTTATCATTAAGTGGCTTGATCATAGAATCTTACGATGCTGGAGAACCTTTTTCAATGGATGCTCCGACTTGCTTTTCGCTATTTTCTTCGTTTTTCCGTTCACCAGATCCTCGTACTCTTCCAAAAGAATCGCGAGCCTGCTCTGTTGCTGAAAATTCATCAAGTTGTTTTGAACTTCAAGGCTCGACGTCTCTGCATATTCACAATTTTTTTTTTTTTTTTTTTTTTTTTTTTTTTTTATTTATTTTTTTTTTTTAGTTATTTGTAGATTTTTTTTCGTAGGTAGGGGAAAAAAATTATTACGCAGCAGAGTTGTTAAATATCGTGTCGATAATTTGGT